>PVKS010028058.1:0-26812 GCA_004027875.1 Aplodontia rufa | reverse complement strand
AGAGAGAGAGAGAGACAGATATATAAATGGACACAGATGCTTAGGAAGATGCAAATAAAGGAGCTGGATCAATGGCTCAGTGGTTATGGTGTTTGCCTGGCATACTCAAGGACACAGATTCAAACCCTAGCACCATGTACACAACGACGTTTCAGAGCAATGAAAGCCACATGAAAAACTAAATAAAATGATTCTCTTTCTCTCTCTTACTGTCCCTTTCTCTTAAAAAAAAAAAAAAGACAAATGCAAATAAGGATGATCATCAGAATGCTAATAGTGGCAACTCAGATAATGGGATAACAATTCTTTTTCAAATGATATGCAGTTTCCAATAAGCAAATATGTATAATGGTGGGCGGAGGGGGGTCATTGTGTAAAAATTAAGCTGAAAGTAAAACACAAAAATAGTACCTATTTTGGAGCTGGAGTGGTGGCTCATCGGTTAGGGCCCTTGCATGGCACGCGCAGGTACATGGGTTCAAACCTCAGCACCCACGTACGCAACTATGTATCAGAGCAACAAAAGCCATGTGAAAAACTCAATAAAAATTGATTCTCTCCCTGTCTCTGTCTCTCTCTTACTGTCCTTCTCTCTTAAAAAAAATACCTATTTTGTGTTTATAAATTTGATTATATCTGCATATGAACAACACTTAGAGAGGAACATTGGATATTAAAAACAGTTTGGAAGTTGAGAATCATGTATGACTTTTTAAAATTTGTATTTCTATTAAAATTTTCAGCAAATATAAACACATGCATCTATTGTAAGAGCAATCAGAGGAAGAAAGGGAGCAACTGAGGGAGGCAGAGAGGAAAGGAATGATGGAAACAGTGAAGCAGAACCTCAATTCTGGGCCAGGCTTCCCAGTGCTAAGTCCAGAGGACTTTTCACAAATAGCTAATTTTTCAACTAGGATTACTGAGTTTTTCTGCTGGTAAAGGTGTCAGAAAGTGAAAACATATCAATGTACATAGGAAATAAAAATCTCTACTGCCATGTAGCTTACCGTTTAGCGGGGGTGTAGAGACAATCCACAAGTAAGTTAAATAGCCTAATCCAAAAACTAAAATGTGAAATGCTCCAAAATCCAGCATGTTTTGAGCATAAACCTGAGGCCACAAGTAGAAAATTCCACCTGATCTTGTATGACAGGTGATAGTCAAAATGCAAGCATGCTAACATATTGTATAAAATTTAATTATGTGTGTATAAATAACACAAGTGAATTTCATGTTTAAACTTGGGTCCAATCCCCAAGATATCTCATTTTGTATATGTGATTAGTCCAGAATATGAAAGTTGAGACATTTCTGGTCCCAACATTTTTTTTTTTTTAATAGAAAGGCTCCGACACTTAGTTGTGTACGTGATGCTGGGGTTTGAACCCACATACCGGTGCATGCCGGGCAAGGGTTGTAACCGCTGAGCCACTGCTTGGGTCCCCTGGTCCCAAAATTTTTTTTTTAAAGAGAGAAGGACAGTGAGAGTGAGAGACTCAATTTTTATTGAGTTTTTCACATGGCTTTCGTTGCTCCAACACTTAGTTGTGTACATGAGTGCTGGGATTTGAACCGTGTACTTGCGCATGCCAGGCAAGCACTGTAACTGCTGAGCCACCATGGTCCCAACATTTTTAATAAAGGATACTCAACCTGAATTATAGCAAATAAAATAAAAGAGAAAGTAGGCATAGTAATGAAGTGGAGGGGGTGGGAAGCATAGTATTATTTAGAATTGAGCAGCCAGAGGAGAACTCGTTAACTTTGGTGCAAAAGTGAGGAAGCGTGGAATGGTGGGAGATGATGCTCTGAGGATATGTAGGAAGCCATTTCCGGCAGGAAGAATAGGCAGTGCAAGGACCTGAGGCAGAAGGACGTCTCCTACGTTCCTGTAGCCAGAGTGGAGTGAGGGTAGACCAGAGGCGATGCAATGGGCAGCTCAGAGGAAATAGCACAGATCCTTGTAGGCCATCATAAGAACTTTGCAGCCATGGGAGTTTGGAGCAGTCAACTGGCATGACCTGAAATTGCCAGTTGGAGCAGACTCACTCCAGCTATGGAATTTAACATAGATTGGGTGAGGGAGGTAGGGTGGGCACAGGGCTATTGCTATCTAAGTGTATTAGGAACATGGAACAGGAACAGACACCGTGAATTAACAGTTCAGTAAAGGATCTGTTACCAAAGTTCAGGAAGGATGTCAGGAAACCCCAACAAATAAAGCACTTGCTGTTCTTGCCCTGAAGGTTGAAGGGGTATGGGAGAAAATGTTTTCAAGAAAATTTTTTCAATTTGAACCGGAAGTAGCTAGTGTGACATGGAGCACACCACCTGCCAAGAGCTAAGGCCTTTGGTTGAGGGACACAGCCAGGCTTCAGGGACTCTGAAGGTTTCTGGGGGAATAAATACTCCAACTTCTCACTTCCTTTCATTTCTTGCTAATGTTTCCTGTTGACCAAATCCTTGAGATGACTGAAGCTCATTCACTTCCTTATCTACAGCTACTCTCACACCACAAGGGTAGAGTTGAATAGCTCCAACAGAGACCTTTTGGTAGGCAAAGCCTTAAATATTTAGTACCCAGTTCTACAGAAAAGGTTTGCTGACCTTAACGTAGCTCACACCAGTTGCCCCTAAGACACAAGATAAAACATATGGTGGATAGAGGAGAAAGAGGGGCAAGTAGAGGCTCTCCGTCCCACCAGGCATGAGGTAAGGGGGTTGGGGTGTGCTTTGTGTCTGGCTGAATGGTCTATCTTGGTATCTATTATATTGTTTGGTGTAGTCTGTAAATGTCACTGTCTCCAGCAGATTGTTAGCAGAGGACATAGCGGAAAGTGACTGAATTTTACAATTATTTCAAAGGTACATCCCAAAGGATTACAAATAAGTTGGATTTAGAGTTTGGAAAAAACTCAAGCATTCCAAGGATTTGGGTCTGAGGAATGGGAAAGTGGATTTGCCACAACTAGGGAGGACTGAAAGAGGAGAAAGGTTGATGAGAGATGGAGCTGAAGAACTCAGTTGGGATATGTTAAAATTGAGATGGCCGGTAGACATCCTAGAGGTGATTTCAGACAGTTTGATACAGGAGTCTGGGGTTCAGGGGAGAGATTCAATTAAAGATATAACTAAGGGAGTCGCCATATCTACGTGGCACTTGAAGTCCTGAGACTACACGAGGTCACCAAGGAAGTGAATGTAAATAGAAGAGAGGTCTGAATTCTTTTCCCTGGGCCACTTTAAGTGCTTGGCACATAATTAATCCTCACAGTAATTCCATAATGTGACTTTGTCATTATCCTGCTTTATAAATGAGGAAACCAATGCTCTGAAGTCAACTTAGGAATCTCACTGCCAAGAGTACTCAAATCAGGAATTGAACTTGACTTTGAACTTCAGAGCACATCTCTTTAATATCCCCAAATAACCATTTATGCTGTTGCCTTGTAAGTTTCTTCCAGCATTGCAGCCTCAGGCAGGTCTTGGTTCTTACCACTCCCTGAGCCCTGTTCCCAAGATTCTTCTCTGGGTTACTTGGCTTCTATTCTACTCCAGTACACACATTCTGGGACACTTTACAGGTTATTGGGTAAACAATTGAGAGAATGAAAGAAAGCAAGAAGAGGAGGAGAGAAATAGCAAACAAGTGTGTAGATATATAGGATGCTGTCTATCACAGTAACGATGCTAGTGTTTGAGACTGTTCAAAAATCTGTGAAGAGTAATTCCATGTGTGTTGACATGATCATTGAATGGGTGGGTAGTCTTGAGATGAAGCTATTTCAAAGGCAAAGTTATTCTGCATGTATGTACACATATGTGTATGTGTATATATATATTTATGTGCACCCATGTAATGAACCACACCCAAAATTCACTTAGGGATCATGATAATCCTCCATAGTACATAAATATGTAGATCTCTGTGTTGAGTTAGGATATTTTAAAAGGTATAATATCCAAATCAATTTTAGCACTGAGCACATTGGAGTTCTTCTTTTATTTAAACTAAAAATGTAGGACCCCTCTGTGATGCTAGGGTGTAAAGGCAAGTGTCTGTCATTAATGATGTGACAAATCAACCAAAGGACTTTCTGTCCAAATTGGTACAACTACATGATGCCTAATGGCTATTTTTACTTCAAGATTCTGTGATATGAAGGAAACAATATTTCAAAACAGAATTTTGTGGATCAGACAAGCACAAAGCCATGATATGATTCTGAACTCAAAATCAGACCTCCTCAAAGCACCTGTGGACATATATAAGGAAACCGTTCTACATTAATCAATTCCGATGAACTTTAACATTCACCAAAAGTTTAAAGTTACTTTTAAAGGTATACCAATAAAAAGAAGCAGGAAGCACAAAAGAACTAAGAATTTTATGATGGTTCAAATGGTCCGGTGTCAAATATAAAATTCTATGATTGCTAATGATAGTTCCCTATTTAATCAATTGACGCATGAGGTGATATAGATGTATGTGTATTATAATTTGACAGTTCAGGAAAAGCTGGCCCCTTCGCCAAAGTGAATCAATCAAGACTGGTCTCATGCTATACTAGTTTTCCACAGGAAACCCAAGTTGACTGATAGCCCCTGCCCGGAATGTAAATTGCCATGTGTGTAGGGGGCCCCTCCTGCCACTTTGTGCCAGCATTTTCAATAAGCACAGTCAAGTTTCAATAAACAGAAGTCAACCTGTCAAACTTAGCCAGCTCTGCTGCAGAGATATATGAAGACTTCTTCCTCCTGACCATCAATTCACACTCACTAAGCATGTAAGACACTGTCCGAGGCGCTCGGTCCTGGAGTCTGGCTAGGAGAAGATGATTGCTGCGCATTCACCTGTGCCCCGCCAGCCTGATTGCGTGGGGAGAAGTCAGCAGAACTGCTCTGGGTCCAGCTGCTTGGACTGGTGTTGAAAAATGTTGAATAATCAAATTGCCCATTTCTGCTCAATTGCTCTAATTTATTATCCTAGGCATTCTGAATACTAATGAAAACTACCTATCATGCCAGTCCATGTCACTCTGCTTTATGATCTTATTAAAATCTCAGCATTTCTTAGCCCAGTGACAAGGAGTAGTGAAGGGGGACAGCTGTCCTCCTGCCTCCAGTGTGGTTCATACAGCCGCCCTGTCAGTGCTAACAGCTGAATGATTTAGGCCAAATGAGCAGCCTTGGAGTGATATTTTTATACCCATGACAGGATTATATAACTTAGAGAAAGGCCATTAGTGAATATAAAGGAATAAGCAGGAGGGGAAGCAGATGAAAAATGAGGAAGTAAATCTTTGCATCTGACTCTTCATAATAAAATGCCCTTCACGTTTAGATTTAATGAGCTGGTTGTCTCACCAAAGGAAGCTGTTTTCTGAGCTTCCCAGCTTTTGTCAAGATGCCCCCAATAACACACATGAGATCAGGAATGTGCAGTAAGCGCTCTTACCGGTGTGTGGTAGTCCTGAAGCCAGAAAGCAGTCCTGTGGGAGTAATTAGTGGCCCTCAGATCTCCCAGCCTATGATGGGAAGAGAACCCAGGAGTTCATGTTTGTGACCCAGACTTGATTAAAGCTAATGGACTGCCAGCTATTTAGACTTTAAGCATGTTTTCAGGTTTTTAAAAATCCTCTTTGTTGAAATGGAAATAACCCTGCTTTGCTAGTACCATATGGTAGGAGCTATTTGACAAGAGAGACCTAAATGTGTATCACCTGGGGTGGGAATAGAGCTGCTAACCAGCAATTCACCACCTCAATATCTTTATTTAGTATTAGGCATGAAAACCGCACTCCAGGAATGCCTCCAAAGAAAAGCACCCACTACTGTTTTCCACCCAAGGAATATAAGCTTTTGGTTTCCTCTCAGACACAATTCATTTGTAGAAGAAAAAGAATCTATTTGATATTTATGTACGTATTAGAATTATCAGTTCTCAAATTTTTGTGCCTTAATCGTAGAGCAAATATTAGCCTTTGTTTTAGATGAGAATAATATACTGTTATGTAGTTTTTATTGTAAAATATACATAATATATGTGTGTGTAAATGTATGTTTAAATACACTCCAATGCTTGCTAAGCTTACCAGCTTACGGATCTCACATCAGATTCCTGTAATTGTCAGAATATTCATTCATAGTGTTGACAAAGTCCTTCTGCAGAATGACAGGACTCAGTGTATTGCTCCAGGTACCCCCGTGATAGGTATAAATGGGAGATGGAATTTGTCTTACATTTATTTGGGGTATCAGACTACACCTCACCTTTACTTCCCAACTCTCTGGGCTTCAGCATTTTCCCCAGTTGATGCCACCTACACCTGACTTTGCTAGTCCCCTACATCCCATGACCCGTGGGCTTCTGTGCTCACCCCTTGACTATTTGAAATCTCTCCTCTCCTGATGATTTGTGTTTCTCTCTCTGGCGTGTAGGGAACCTCCTCCCTCCTTTTTGTCTGCATCATGCTTTTTATTAGGGTCCGAGGAGTCAGTCACTTCAGTAGGTCACCTCCCAGCACAGTGCTAGCCAGCATGTTAAGGAACACAACTGTTGAAGTTTCATGTATAGATCTCTCCCTCCAACGGAGCTGAGTCACCCTCAGGGCTGATGGGGTGTACTCAGGCTCAGCTTCAGTGTACTTGGGAGCTAAACTGGAGGGAAGCACAGTTCTGTTATTGAGTCAGGATGCCTCCTTCCTTACGGTGATACGTTCATCAAAGACCTGGCAACCCTCCCTGAAATCTGGTTTCTATCAGAATCTACGCAATTCCTCATATATATATATCTGTATTCTCTGAATCCCAGTGATGGTCCATGTTTATATTTTTACCCACTGGCTTCTTGGTGCCAGCCAAATCACGGAATGTGACTATTTCAGTGGTGAGCGTAAAAATAATACATATTTGTTTTCTTAATTACTCACTCTTACATATCCTAGATTAGGCTGTTTCCAGCTGGACCCACAATCAGATGGGCAGAGGGGTTAGAGGAAAAGCAAATGAAAGGGAGCAAATGAGTCTGGAACTAGCTATCCCCAAGATTAACTGATTTATCAGGACATTCACTGAATAATATACAAAGATCCAAGCTACACAAGGGGGAATGTTACAAGCATTGGCTACATGAGGTTAAACCTTAGCCTAATGATCACGTCAATGTTGACTGCCTAGTGCATTCTTGAATTTGTTAGATATTTAACCAATAGAATGAGACCAAGGAAAATCTGGTTGTTTATTCTATACAACACTTGCGGTTCAAACTTTATACGAGCAAAAGCGCCACTGTAGATGTAAGGAAAGCAAGACCACTTCAAAGTCAGTCAGTCTCTCTTGGATTTTTAAAAATTTGGCTCCCTCCCTACTAGAAACAACACTGCTGCAGAAGGTAGAAAGAGGATGCTTCTGAGTTCTTCTTCAGTAAGCCCAAGTCCAGACCCTATAGGTCTATTGCAACTCCTAAGTGCCTGTCTGCATGTAGAGATGGATTTGTGTGTTTGATTCATCAATGTCTTTCACAGGCAGGGAGAAAGACCTTCAAAGAGAGACTAAACAAATAGTAACGTTCTTTAAAGGCAACATCCACTTGCTGTACGTTCCAGGGGATGAGAGCCCATAAATGTTACTGTCTGGAACCAGACAATGCTCTCTCCTGTACTTGCTGCTGCAAAAAGTGTGTAGAGAATACTTTGTTAGAGGTGGACAGAGTAAATCTGGGAGACAAGAAAAGCCAGACTTCTTCCCTGCTACCAGTCCCTTTCTTAGTTTTCCATGTCACCCCCACCCTTCTGCCACAGAGGAAGTGTCATGCAATATACGGTCATACTATCTTACCAGTTATTCTACACGTTCCTTCTATTAAGTATGCACACACTTTCAAAGAAAGTCACCAAGAGAACCTAGCGGCTAATAGAAGGAAATGAACTGTTGAAAGTAAATCCAAAATAATTGATACCCACAACAGGGTAGGTGTTTAAAGGAGAGTAGAGAGACATTTGCCATCTCTTCAAATTCCACCATGCAGCTCCCATTTCCTTTGCCAACGTGCAGACACTGCAAACAAAAGATGGAACTGATGGACTGGGAGTTTGACCAGATTGAAAGGAACTTTCCAGGGTTGGAAGAGAACTTGGAGATAAATCAGTGATGTACATCGTCAAACAAAGCTACGCAAAGGAAACACTGAGGCAATTATCAACTCTAGGAAAACAAAAAGTGGTACAAGAAGATAATGCAATATACATCTTCACTTGGCTCAGCCATAAACATTGAATATTTTTTTTCTTTTTAGAGAGAGGGACAGAGAGAAACAGACAATCAATTTTATTTACTTTTTCATGTGGCTTTCCTTGCTCTGATACTTAGTTGTATACGTGGTGCTGGGTTTCAAACCTGCATACTCACACTTACCAGACAAGCAGCTACAGAGCCACTGCTCCAGCCCAAACATTGAATAAATGAGTATATTGGGATGATAGAAATGGTAGTCAACATTTTGTGTGTTTTTTAGTTGTAGTTTTTTTTTTTGGTTTGTTTTTTTTTTTTGCCCTGGGATCAAACCCAGGGGTGCTTAGACACTGAGCCACACCCCCAGCCTTTTTTTTTTTTCTATTTTAAGATAGTGTCTCACTAAGTTGTTGAGGCTGGCTTTGAACTTGCAATCCTCCTATCTCAGCCTCCCTGGGATTACAGGTGTGTGCCATCATGCCCAGTTTTTGGGGAGAAAGTTTTGATGTTGGAGCTAAATCCTCATCTTGCATCAAAGAATCTTTAACATCTAAAATTGAAATGTAGTTGTAGAGTTATTTAGCAAATATGGAGACAAAGAGAAGAAAACTCAGAATTAAACACATTTTTGTACAGCTGAATGATTTGGGTGGGAACGGATGAGGAGGAGAGTTGCTCTTTATCATTAGAACAAGACTTATGGATCATTTAATGTTTAAGTATATACATATATTTTGATAAAAATAAGAACTAAATTTTAAAAAGTTTCCTAAAAGTTTCTTGACAAGGAAAGCAAGTGCAACATATGCATAGTTTCATAAATCCAGAATAATGGAAGGAAAGAGATTGTTTCTTCCCTTATACCTCCCTTAAGAATAAGTAACCCCTTTCCTGAAGTCTTGGGCAGTACTTACAGTGTTTAGACCTGGATCACATACCCACCCTTAAGCAAACTCCTGGTTGGAAAATGGGGTGTTCTAATTAGCTTGGATTACTCAGTTTTAACCCTGAGTCATATGTGTGATGGAGGAAGAAAAACCAAAGACCATGGAAACTGCTAGTGAGGAAGATCAGAACAGAATCAGCTGGGTATGTCCCTTGTCCCACAAAACAGTTTTTAGAAGACCCGCTTTTCATTATCTTCCTGATTAAGTTTATGGAGAGATGTGAAAGGCTGTAGGACTAAGGCACATTGGGACACACAGCTGAGCATATCAGGATCTGGAGTTTATGGTCCTTTGGCATACATACTCATGATGATGGAAGAGCATCACACATTTAACACCAGTAGAACTACATGTGTTTAGTTTTACTAAGAGCTTTGTTTCTTGGTTATGAGTTAGTTTTCCATAGTTATAAGTTAAACAGTCCTATGATTTTGGCAACAATTCATAATGGTTCACCAAGTTCCTAAGGTATTTAAAGAATGCGGGAAATACACCTCTATGATACATACCACAAGGGGGTCTTGTGTCTCAGAACATATGCTTCCTGATCATGCTTTGCCAGAAGATGTGCTTTCTAAAGGACTGGCTCAGCCCAGTGTGGTCGTGCATGTAGTGCGTTGCCTGGCTTTGGGGTACCATATACTGCCTAGACTATGCAGTACTTAGCAGCCTACTTGAAGACAAATTTTAAAAAATGGTTTCCACATTTTTATTGGTGCATCATAAGTATACATGATGGGTTTTGTTGTTACATATTCATATATGCACACAACAGTATAATTTGGCCAACTTCCCTCCGTAGCGCTTTCTCCCTCCCTTACCTACTCTTATGCTCTGGTCCCTTTCTTCTACTGATTTCCCTTTGTGAAGAATATCTTTGAGAGACTCAAACATAGCCAGCGAGTGCTCACTAGAACGCAGGCCTGACTGCACACTGAAGCACGGTAAAATTTTGACAACAGCTAAAGTTTGAATGGATTCAATCTTGGGAGATCTGTACCTATCCCTCTATCTTGACCCCATCATTCAATAACTATGTAATTTAGCAGCTCTAATTGTCACTTTTCTTATTTATAAAATGAAAATAGAAATGATCGTCCTAAATATATAGAACTGTTGTGAAGATCAAACTATATAATTCATATAACATTTATTTCAGATCCCCCAGCACATAATTATCATGTGATAAATGTTTATCATTCATTTTAATATTTTTACCTCGGGGTTGCTTTCCAAATGAAGTGAAATAATGCAGGCACCGTGCTCAGGGGACTGCCTGGAGGACAGGCTCCGTGCCACTGCTGAACTCTCAAGGGAGCTTTATTTATTGATGAATGTGCTGCTTGGGCTTGGGCAGGCCAGTGGCCCTGCATGGAATGTTTAATAACTGGTGGATACTATTATTATTAATAATGCCCTCTCCACCTGCTCATAGGCCAGGTGACCTTCCTCATGAAGAGATTTCTTGGGCTATCTATTGCTCTTAACTATTTCAAGGAGCTTTTGATATCTATTTCTTTTTAGAGAATCAATTTTATTTTTTCATCTGATTTTAGTTTTTCAGACCCTTAGTTGTGTATGTGGTGCTGGGGTGCAAACTGAGGTCCTCACAGGTACCAGGCGAGTGCTCTACTGCTGAGCCTCTGCCCCAGTCCCTTGATATTCATTTTTAATCTAGCTCTTGCTAGAAAGGAAAAGGAGGCACTTGATAGAATTTGGATTCATGGTTATTACCACAGGACCAATACAGATTTCAGTTTTCCGAGGGGCAGCTTAAACTCTCTTGGTTTTTGGGAAGGAGAATGAAGAAATTCATCTTATTGTATCCTCTTCTCGTTTAATGTCAATATTAACTATAATCATCTGGACAATGCCCTACATCTGGACAATCTCCTATTAGGAAATCAGATTTCAGGCAACATCAAAATCTATTACAGAATAATGATATTTTTCTAAGTAGAGAGAACCTCTCAATATGCTGTGTAAATGACTGTTTTATGAATTCTCTAGGTTAGTTCCTGCTATTATCATGTATTATAAATAATATATTCCTATTTTTAAAAAATTTCATAGGTTCTGGACTTTTTGGTAGTGGAAGTTTTTTATTTACTGAGAAGTTTTAATTTCTTATAGAATAATAATGATATAAGGAGGGTTTGGATAGCTTTAAACATTACAAGTTCAGATAACAATGTTAACCCTAAAGAGCTGGGTGGGGTATTATTTCTAAGGAACTGTACTTGGATTTTGGAGCCCAACTGATGTAATTGCAATCTGAAAACTGAATCTTGTCCTCTAACCTACTTTGCACTATTATTACAAGGACCATCTGGGTTAGATGATTTTAGTGCCCCCTTATTGAATAAAAACAATGCCTCGTGTTTGCAGAACCCATTACAAGTTGTAGCAGGCTTTGCATTAATCTTGAGTGTGACTGATTTGGAAGAGGTACTATTTCACTACTATGATAGTGAGACCTTTTGCAGGTTTCCTATTGTTTTAGAGGATACACTAAACCATTCATGGTTGCTTTAAGCATAAGAATGATTCTAGAGTGTGCAGAATAAAATTATTAGTATATCAATTAAAATGTTTCAATCACATGTATTCACCAATCTAACTTTTAACATATATTAAATTGGGAAAATAATATAGAGTTTCATGTTAAACATATCAAATCATAAGCAAGGGAACACACTGAACAATAAAAGCAACCTTTCAGGTTTGAATACCCATTTCACTTCTCCTGAGACAACTGTATTCAAGGGTTCCTTAGTATTTCCTCTTCCTTTCATAAAAATTAGTTTATTTCTAGTTGACAAATAAAAATCATATGTACTTATGAGGTACAACTTGATGCTTTGAATTATGTGAAGTGAATAAATCAAGTTGATTAACATATGAATTACCTTGCATGCTTTTGTGATTAAAAAAAAAACTATGAATCTACTTCCTTAGCAATTTTTAAGTATGCAAATGCATTTTTTTTAAGAGAGGGGCACTGAGAGAGAGAGAAAAAAAGAGAATCAGTTTTATTTAGTTTTTCATGTGGCTTTCATTGCTCTGATACTTCATTGTGTACATGGTGCTGGGGTTCGAACCCACGTCCTTCAACATGTCAGGCAAGTGCCATGAACGCTGAGCCACCGCTCTAGCCCGCAAATATATTTTATTAGTGATTGTCACCATGTTTACGACAGATCATTGAACATATTCCTCTTGTCTAAGTGAACTTTTACATCCTTGAACCAACACCTCCCCAATCCCTGACTCCCCCAATTCTCTCCCTAGATTCCATAATTCCTATTCTACTCTCAATTTCTATGAGATTAACTTTTTCAGATTCCACATATGAGTGAGATCATATGGTATTTGTATTTCTGTACCTGGACTATCGAATTTAACATTATGTCCTCCCATTCCGTTTATGTTGTCACAAATGACAGAAATCCATCGATTTTTTAAATGGAGGAATATGCACACACATTTTCTTCATCTATTTGTCAGTCGGTGGACACTTAGCTTGTGCCCATTTCTTGTCTATTGCGAACGATACTGTAATAGACATGAGAATACAAATGTCCCTTTGATGTACTAATTTCATTTCCTTCGGTGGTATGCTCAGAAGTAGCTTGTTGTGGATCATACAGTATCTCTATTTCTAGTTTTTTTGAGAAACCTTCTTAGTGTTTTCCATAACAGTGTACCAGTTCACCTTTCAAGCCACAGCGTTCAAAGGTTCCCTTTGCTGTGCATGCTTGCCAACTCTTGGTATCATTTGTCTTCATGATTATAGCCATTCTAACAGTTGTGAGGTGATATCTCATTGTGGTTTTAATGTGCATTTCCCTGATGAGTGATATTTATCGTTCATGCACCCATTAATCATATGTATATCTTCTTTTAAGAAATGTATATTGGGGCTGGAGCAGTGGCTTGGCGGTTACGGCACTTGCCCAGCATGCGTGAGTACACGGGTTCAAACCCCAGCACCCACATACACAACTAAGTGTCAGAGCAATGAAAGCCATGTGAAAAACTCAATAAAAATTGATATTCTGTCTCTCTCTTTGTCCTTCTCTCTTAAAAAAAAAAAAAAGAAATGTATATTCAGGTACTTCACTTTTTGAAAAAAGTTGGATTATTTTCTTCATATTGAGTTGTTTCAGTTCCTTATACATTTTGTATATTAATGTTTTATCTGATGTATGGTTTTCAAATATTGTCTCATTCTGTGGGCTATCTCTACATTCTGTTGTTTCCTTTGCTCTACAGAAAGTTTTTAGTTTTCTGTAATTTCTTTGGTCAAGTTTTAATTTTCTTGCCTATGCTTTTGGGGTAATATTCGAAATGTCATTGCCCACACCAATGCCATGGAGCTTTTTTGCTATGTTTTCTGTATCAGATCTTTTGTTTAGATGATTAATAAATTTTCAATTGATTTTAAGAGAGAAGGACAGAGAGAGAGAATCAATTTTTACTGAGTTTTTCACATGGCTTTTGTCGCTCTGACACTTGTTTTTCTATGTGGGTGCTGGGGTTTGAACCTGTGTACTCGCGCATGCCGAGTAAGCGCTGTAACCGCCGAGCCAGCCCCTTAAATTGATTTTTATATATGGTGTGTGATGAAGACCCAAATTCATTCTTCTGAATATGAATATCATTTTCCTAATTGAAGAGACTATCTTTTCCCCATTTTGTGTTCTTATAAATTCATGCATTCATGTGACCATATGAATTTACTTCTAAGCTATCTCTCCTACTCCATTGGTCTATATCTCTTTTTTTGCCAGTGCCATGCTGTTTCGATTACTAAAGCTTTCTACTTTATTTTGAAGCCCAGCAGTGTGATGTCTCCAGCTTCCTTTTCTTTGAAGAGCACTTTAGCTCTTGCAACCTTCAGGGCTCCACACAAATGTTAGAATTGCTTTTTGCTACTTCTGTGGAAAATGTCATTAGAATTTTGATTGGGATTACATTGCATCTGTAGATTGCTTTGGGTGCATACATGTTAACATTATTTCCTTTTTTGTTGTTTTTAAAATTGTTTATTGGTTTTTTTCAGATATACATGACATTAGAATATACCATGACATAATTATAAATCATGGAGTACAACTTTTTCAAATGTAGTCCCCAGTGTTTCCCCTTCCCCTCCCTTCTTCGCTCCCTTTGTTCTTTTTTGTTATTCATGAAAATAGAATACATAATGACATACTTATAAAAGCTTGCTGTATAACTAGTTCTAATACAGTCCCCAGTATTGGACCATCCTCCTCCTTCCCCTGACCCCCTGCTCTAGGGAAAGTTCATGGGATAAATCAGACTTACCTTTCCAATGTTCCTACATGAATATACCATAGTAAATCCCATCAACTTATTCAGCAACAAGTCACTAAATTTTAAAAAATATTGTTAGTAAATAACAGATCCATAGAGTGGAGGGAAGAGAACAGGGGAAAGGAAATAGTGGGGATGGAATTGAAATAAGGTATACTCCATACTTAAACATCATTGATTATAGTATTGCCATATGCACCTAGAAAGAACATTATTTCTTTTAATCCATGAACACAGTAAACCATTCCACGTATTTGTATCTTTTGAAATTTCTTCTATCAATACTTTATAGTTTTCAGTGGATTAATTTACACCTCCTTGGTTTAATTTATTCTTAAGTATTCTATTTTTGTAGCTATTGTAAATGGAGTTTTAGATTTTTCAGAGAGTTCATTGTTGGTATAGTGGATTATTTTCTTGCATTGGAATTGTTTGATTTACTTATACAAATAAATGCTATTGATTTTATCTGTTAATTTTGTGTCCTGCAACTTTAGTGAATTTGTTTACTTGTTCTAGTATTACTTCATTGACATTGACTTCAACCTGCTCTGATCTCGTCCTGGGAATCTGTTTACTTTTTCCATCCTGATTGGACATTTTGTCAGTGAATTATCCTCCTTGGCTTAGTGTTGCCCTTCTCTGATATTCTCTCTTGCTCAGATAGTTTGTTTTGCCTACCATGGGTCAAGCACTGCTAAAGTTTTTAGTTCCCTGTTATCCCATACACCTTTGGTACCTCAATTTTGATAATGAAAATATTCACCAACTTATAAGAACATCAGGAATAAAATTTTGGCAACTGAAGAAATTACTTATATTTCTCCTCTTTAGGTGAAAATTCTAACTGAATCTTATTTGATACCCCTGGTTATAATCTAAGTGAGTCAGAAAACCGAAATAGGCCTTGAAATGTTATGCCTAAAACCCCAGGGGAAAGAGTGGCATGGGCTAGTGGAAAAATGTTGGGCTTGAAAAAGTGAAACTCCCAATTTGTGCTTGGTTTCCCCTGTTTTTTAAAAAATAAGTCAGGTGTGGTGGCATGCAACTGTAATCCCAGTGACTAAGGAGGCGGAGGCAGGAGGACAACAAGTTCAAAGTGAGCCTCAACAACTTAGAAAAAACCTAGATAACTTAGCAAGACCGTGTCTCGAAAAAAATCAATAAATAAATTTGAAATAAAATATACTGGGGATGTTGCTCAGTGGTTAAGCACCATTGGATTCAATCACCCACACCAAATAAATAAATAATGATCAATCATATCCTAATGCATTCTTCACTTTCTGATCCCCATCTTTCTCCTAGATGGTGTATTTAATGGTGTATTCAAGACTGTATAGTGAAAAACAATTTCACTGGATAGATGACTTTGATCTTAAAAATCAACCTTGCAATACAATAAATTTAAAAGTAAAAGAATCTTGACAAATGTTTTTACCTCATGACAGAGGGTGGATATTAGGAAATGGATGTGGACATAGCCTCCCAAAGACAAAGCCAAAAGGAGGGAAATAAACCCAGAATGTAGAATAAATGGATAAAAAGGAAATATGACAAAGATGTCCCTTTGGCTTTTCCACCTCTTGCCATGACCTCTCCCCGACTAGACTGTGTGCCCCTTGAAATCAGGGACCATGTCTTATATTCTGTGTGTGAAGTGAATAGGTGATTTTGTTGAATGATCTAATTCTTTGCATGTCTCTTCAATAGACTATCCTGAAGCTTGAAACACTCTTTTTTCTAAATTCAGAAGAGATATGTTTGTTATTATAAGGCGCTTGGTGGTTGTGTTTCTGCTTTACTCTTCCAAGTGACTGTAGGCCACTTATCTTTCTTGCTACTACTTAAGCTCTGACCTGTCTCGGTTCCCACAGCAAGAAGTAATGATACATCAGTGATCCAAAGTGGATTGAATCTTCCATATGTCAAAAAAAGGCATCTACCATAGTATGTATTCAGTTCAGTCAAATGCACATTATCATTCTGAAGTATAGAATGTAGATTGAGGATGATTAGAATGTTGGTTGCATTTATAAAAACATACTTGGCACTGGAATTGATGGAGGAACCGTGGAAAAACCTCAGAGAGGCTCCCAGAGTTAACTCTAGCCTCATGCTAGTTTCTGATTTACTCACTCTAGGTTTTTAAATGTATTGATGTTTATGATTGAAGTTTCTTTTTTCCTCCTTTTCTAGTTTACCGTGGAAAAAAAACAGATGCTGAGGGCATCCCACCTCAGTTAGACACTTGTGCTTCCTTATACCAAAAGCTGTCCTTGCCATGGAAATCTTTTCATTTTTATGAAAGTGCCTCATTATCTATTTGCATGTTAGCTCCTTTTCTTTTCCACCTTTGTCACCGTGAAATATAAAAGTTTTAAAGTTAAATACAATTTCAAGCTTATGCTGAAAAATGGCAATTTTCTTCTCTGTCCTATTCATTCTTAATTCTTGCTCCCTTGAGCAAAACCCTTTCAGCTTTTTATCTATTTTATATTTACTTCTGTATTTGTAAATATTACTTCTGTATATTTCCTTGGGATTTCTTTAGCTTCATGTGTTCTGCATTGAATGCCTACTAGAAAGGATAAGAATTTAGTTCCCTTAAATACTTAAAAACACTCCCACACACGTACATAAAGACATTCACACATAATACAATCACATTTGCTTTTAAATACCCTATTCTCTCAACATCCTTATAGTACATTTTTAGATCACTATTATGTGTGTATATCACTAAGACTTTGAATCATTCACAGCTGAACAATGCAGTATGTCACAGTTATATTTTCTTTCTAAGATAATAGCAAGTCCCTCCTGAGGCTCCCTCATTACCTTTTTTTTAATTTTGTTTGGTTATCTCCATATCAATTCCAATGTATCTCCAGATTCTTTCTGGATTTGAAGATATCCTCTGGAAATATTTGAACACTTGTGGGGTTTCTTTTGTTTATTTGCTTGTTTGGGAATATATCTGCTAGAACCCACAGACTTCCTACTTCAACTTTGTCCATTTGCTCTCAAAGGTCAAAACACTGTAAACTTTGTGGATTATCTTGATCATCCTGGGAATTTCTTTTGTTTCTCTTTTGCTTTAAATCTTTGGGGTTTTTTAATTCTAAAATTTTCTCTTTCTACTTTTCTTATTTTCATGAACTTGTCCTCCTGGAGTTCCCTAAAAAAAAGAAAATTGTGATACCTTTCTTGTCTGAAAATGTCTTTCTTCTATCTTCCTAATTTAGTGATAGCTTGGGAGGCTGTAGAATTCCAGTGAAAATCACTTAATCACTTCCCTTAAAAAGAAGTTCAATATCCATTGATATATCTCTCTCTCCCTCCTTCTTCCTCTCCCCCCTACTTTCTCATTCTGGAAACATTTAGAAACTTCAATTTTAGGTATTTAAAATTCTGAAATTTCAAGGTTATATGTTTGATTGTGCAACTTTTATTTTTTATTCAATATTTCAAAAAGTCTTTTCAGTTTGTCATGTCTTACCATTTGAGGATTTTTAAAATTTTTAAAATTGCTTTGGAAATTTATTTTCCTGACTTATCTTTTTCCTCTGGGAATTCTAATTTCTAAGTTTGATTCCTTACTTATATCTCACCAATTTTCATACCGTTTGTTCTATTTTGGGGGAGTTTTCTCAACCATTAAGTTGATACTGTAAATATATGCATGGAATTATTTTACACTTTGATGTCATATTTTCTGTTCTTGTAGCTCTCTTTTTGTTCTGACTTTTTTTCATGCTTTATAGATGCCTTTCTTATTCTTCTAAGAAAATTAATTTGTAGATGTTTTTAAGATCCTTTTCAGCTTTGTAGTTTCTGTTTCACTTTTCTTCTTCCTCTGTCTCTTGTCCCCCTGAACTCTTTTCAGTTCTGGTTTCTTCTTTTACGTAAGAGGCTTCCCTCAAATGTCACTGTCATCACTGACTTTTCTTTCATATTTAAACATGAGATACCAAGACAACAACAAGCAAACAACAAACCAACAAAATCCTATTCCAAAGCGCTCTCGTGGGCCGGGCTGGTCAACCAGTGAGCATCATGGTTGGGAAATCAGGTCAACCTTGGTTGTTTTGTTTGAGGATCGCCAAATGCCAGTATCCAGAGTTCTTTCTCTTGGGCTTGTTCATTTCTCCACACAGGAAGCCAGCAGTTTCCAGCTTGAGTGAGATAAAGCTGATCAATAGCATTGCGGGAGACAATCAGGGGCGGGGATGGGTCTTGCTGTTTGGTCCATTCCTGATCACGCTCACTGTGCTAAGCAGGGTACTCACTTATAGGAACTGGACCTGAGCTGCTTCTCTGTTATTTGTTTCGGATTTTGCAAAGTAAATAACCTCTGTATGGTGGGCAAAGGGCAGCAGCCCAGGGAGATGTGAAAAGTATCTGTGAGTTTATCTGCAACTTTAAAGTCTCACAAGGTACTGCTTGCTGACAGACCCTGCATCCCTATCTTTTCTATTAGTTTGTTCACTCAATATCTCCAATCTTAGAACAGCCCTTGGAACCTAACATGTACTCAATAAATACTTGTTGAACTAAGAAATTGCCTTGGCTCTGATTGCTGAGCATATTTTATTTTAGGTCCAGCATTTAGCTTTCTTAGATATGCTACTTCAGTTACAAGTCCTCTAATCAGATCCTTCCTGTATGATGGTGCTTTTCTGTTCTCAAGTCTTTGTGGACCTGTTCGTTTCTTTGCTGACATTTTTGTTGGTATTAAGATATATGAGATAGAGGTTAATGTATATTTAATCTGACACGTAAAGATAACATTTTCTGCTTTGTCATAATTTTATGTATATTTAAATGGAATATTCAAAAAATAAATGGAATATTCAAAAATCAATAACTTAAATGAAACAAAAAAAGAATATACGTATCCAGACCTGCTTTGAAAAATCTCAGCATTTTAGTTATTATTGCTTCTGTGCTCGCTCTTTGTCTCTTTCTTCTTCTTCCTTGTTTGAGGTACCGGGCATTGAACCTGGGTCCTAGTGCATGGTAGGCGAGTGCTCTACCACTCCAGCACTCTTTATTTTGAGGCAGGTTCTCATTAAGTAGCCCAGGGTGACCTTGAGCTTATTGATCCTCTTGCTTCAGTCTCCCAAGTACCTAGGACTGCAGGAGTAGCCACCATGCCTGGCTTCTATCTTTTTTTTTTTTTTTTTAAGAATAGAAATATTACAGACATGTAGATAAAGCCTCTTAACTTTAAATTCATTCTTATCCTTTACTTGTCAGAGTTGATTCTGCAGCCTCATTGGGTACATCTTATCTCATCCCTGTTTATATCTCACTGTACACGTGTGGAGCCCTACATAACTTGTAGGGTTTGCTTTGTGTTTTGAAATCCTACATAAATGTCATATTATACATATTCTGCAATTTTATGCTTTCTTTATGTTGATGAATTTATTTCAACAGCTGTAAAGCATTCTTTGCCCATTTTCTATGCCCCGCCTGTTTTTTTTGAAAGAGAATCAGTTTTATTTATATTTTCATCTGGTTTGTTTTTTTGACACATAGCTGTGTATGTGGTGCAGGTATTTGAACCTGAATCTTTGCACATGCCAGGCAAGCATTCTACCACTGAGCCACCACTCCAGCCTTAGGTCCTTTACTTTTGACTTAGATTTTTCATGGAACACAAAAGGTCCCTCCACCTCATTACATTTCACCACCACAGAGAAGAACAGTTTTAAAGCTGGACCCTGTGTCAGGTATGCTTGGATTCAAATCTAGAATCTTTCATTTACTGGCTACATAACTTAGGACAAATTACTTAACTTAAACTCTTTTTATCATTTATGAAATTTAGATTCTGGTAATACTGATCTTAATATTGTGGGGATTAACTGAGACAAGTATGTAGACTTCAGTACAGTATTTTACAATAGTAGGCAGTTAAATAATAGATGTTATTATTATATAACAGTCAATAATTCAACGGTTCATAAAATCTTAGAACTGGAAGTTCAACATTTTTAGGGTGTTTAAATTCTCTTTACAAAATCCAACCCAAATAAAAGTTACCCTTTGCCTGAAAATTGTCAGTGACTTGGGACTCTTAAGAAAGTTCTGCTGGTTTTGGACAGCTTTTTGAAAATTATGCTCAACACACTCTCTACCCCCAACTTTATAACCTCTTCCTATAGTTTTTGCAGAATTGTTTCTAGTTCTACCACTTGGGACCAGACAGAACAAGGCTAATTCCTCTTCCATATGACAGACTTTCAAACATTTGAAGACAAATATCAAGTCCCCATGAGTCTAATTATATTGAAAATGGGGGAAAAATAGAAAAGAAAGGGAATTTGGTACATGTCAGTGATGGATGAGGCCTCACAAGTAGGTAAAAGCAGAGAAAAGTAACTTAGAACTTTACTTTCCACTAGTTTCCCCAAAATGAAAAGCTATCACTGGATCCTCCGTTTCAAGGAGATCTAGTAAGTGCTGTTCAAATTTTTGTTACTATCTTTAAGGGACCTGCCTTGATGGTATTAACATAAGTGCTGCCAAATGGACTGGGAAATAATCCTTAAACATATAAAGAGAGTCTTTATTGTAATGTGTTATACTTTAAGCCCGAAATGGATAATAATAGCAAGGGATGCTGTAGTTTTACAAGGCAATAATGTGGAGTCTGAGCAGTGAAACTTTATTGAGAGGCAGACTATAGAGTAGTTTATACCAAGGAAGTCTCTCTGACAACAGTGGAATCTACCACTTGGGCAGGCAGTGTGGAGAGTCCCAGAAGACTCGCACTAACAAATGTAGTTCTGTTTCCTATTTCCTTGAGTTTCTGTAATTTCAGGTATTCTGTTCAAAACATACATACCTATCATATCTTCAACTGAACCCTCTTTTAAAATTTGTACTTATTTTTTTTATTGCTGCTAGGGATTGAACCCATGGCTTCACATAAGCTAAGCACATGCTCTACCTCTGAACTACACCTGCAGCCCCTGAAATCTCCTTTTAAAACTGCCTATTTGCTGGTCACAGTGGCAGACACTGGTATTCCTGGCCATGTGGGAGACTGAGAAAGAGGGATTGGTGGAGCCCAGGAGTTTGGGTTCAGCCTGGGCAACATGGTGAGACCCCATCTCAAACAAACAAAAACAAAACAGTGAAAAAACACCCATTTAGACAAAAGCATGAAGTTATGAAGATTTATGATTGAACAATTTCCTTGCAGCACCTTCTGTAAGATGTCAATGAACATTTTGTATGATTTGAACAAGTTGTTCTTGCTTAGGGTCTGTAATGAGGCCATAGGGTAGAACTTATAAAACTATGGCCCTCAGGCCCAAGTCAACCTAGAAGACCTGTTTACCCACGACTTACGAGATAAGAATAGTGTTTTTCATTTTGAAATGATTGAAAAAATACTTGGAGAGTATGATAGATTCATATCATTATATGAAAATCAAATTCGTGTCCATCAATAAAGTTTTATTGTATGCAACCATGCTTGTGCGTTTATATAAGATATGATTGCTTTCTTGTTATCATGGTAAAGTCTTGTGGCCCACAGAGCCTAATGTTTTTACTACCTGGCATTTACTAAAACAGTTTGTTCAATCCTGGGCTAGGGAATGAAGACCATTAAGGGAGAGTAATCAAGAATTTTCATCCAAAGAAAAAGAGAAAAAAAATCTAATGGTGATTTGGAAGGGGTATATTTATTGAAAACCAAAAAGTGTCAAAAAGAGAGTTTGGCACTATTTGCATTTCAAAGAAAGCCATGAATCAAAACTTCCAGAAGCTCTGAAGATTCCTTAAAAGCTGATCCCAATTTTAGATAACTCTATGAAGATCAGGCTCCCCCATTGGTGAGGGGTGGAGGTGGGAGGTGAACACACACAGGTGTCTCCTTGTAATTTCTGCAGAATTAGTTCTATCACAGGGCACCAGATAGAACAGATCTGGTTTGTCTTCCATGCGTTAGACTCCTGAAATATTTAAAGACAAATATCAAGTCCCCCTGAGTCTAATTATAGTAAATGTGAGTAAAAATAGAAAAAAATAATAGGACAATTGATGGGGAAAAACAGAAAAGAAAGAAAAATAGGAGAATTGTTACTGCCAGTGATGGATGCAGCCTCACAGTGAAGCAGTGCTTTTTTTATATATTTTATTTTTTTAACTTCCCACAGGCTAACCTCTTTATCTATGTAAAGCAATCCTCACTCAAGTTCAGGATTGCCAATCACTTAGATTTAGAGATAATTATGGAGGTAATGAGAGAGACCACACAACTTCTACATCTAGTGACTTTTGACATGGAGGCCCTGATGTTGGTAGCAAAGAAGGGAAACAGAACTTTCAGTTCTTTGGGAAGCATAATGAGAAAGGCCATTGAAGTGACCTAGGACACTGTTGAGAGACAATGCGCAAACAAAAGTCTTCCAACAGATTTCCAGGACAGACTGAGTGTTGTCTAGAAAAAGTTGTGGAAGACTTGACCGTGTGCTAAAGAAAGGACTCAGCGTTGTTGGTGAAATGTTGTGTGTATCTAGTTTCCCCTTCTAGGGTTTCTCTGATTCCCTGGATTTGCGCTCCTTTCACCCTCTTCTGTAGACTTGGTTACATTGTGGTGCTATAGAAAATGGAAGTAATGTAAAATAATTTTGTCCATTGTATTGCAAATGAATTTTAGCCAGCCTAGTGGCCCAAGATTAATCTCAGCCGCTCTGGAGGCTGAGGCAGGAGGATCACAAGTACAAAGCCAGCCTCAGCAACTTAGTGAGACCCTGAGCAACTTTGCACATGCCAGGCAAGCGTGTAGTTGCTGAGCCACAGCTCCAGCCCAACTTGTTAGATCTTTAGCTGAGATGTCAAGAAGGCAACTTTTGGTCCTAGACCCTGTGTCCTCTTTGCATGATTTTGAATTTGTAGGAGTGTTCAAGGGTACCGAATGGTGCTTGTAGGAGTACTTGAGGGTAAGAAAGATGCACTATCCCAGATCAATGAAAAATATACAGGATGTACTCTACCTAGTAGCATGGAAATCCTTCATTCAATTTAATGCGATTATTTGCGAAATGGATTAAAAGTTCTGAACAAATTCTATAATAAACAATCAAGTCATAACTTGTTAAAAAAAACCCTCTCTGAAAAAAAAAGGGGGGCTGGTGATGCTCAATGGTTAATCACCCCTAGGTTCAATATCTGGTACCAAAAGAAAAAAGTTAAGTAAATCCAATTGATTTCCACTGTGTAGGAAAGATGGTCCCAAATATTACATTTGTATTGCCCTATGAAATATTAACATGTAGATTAATATTACCCTTCAGGTATTGACTAATTTTTAAAATCTATTAACAAGTTTTGCCTCTATTAGAAAATTCACTTCAGAATTCCCCATTACCTATGTATATATATACAAATGTGTGCACATGTGATCTGTTCCCCAGATTCTTTGAACTGATTTTAACATCAACTTCTTAATAAATGAGTTATAAAATCTTTGACATGTCCATTAAGTACTTGCCTGTGTCATGTTCTCTTTGAAATATTTTTCTTTTAATAAGATCAAGAATTAACATATTCACTACAAAATTGTTTTCAATGCAATAATAGATTTATTTTAAAAGTAATCTTTTAAAAATAAATAATATATTCATTCCTGCTAATGGTTGCCCCAGGAGGGAAATGTGGAGAAGATGCTATACATCTTTACCAATTATGTCTCCTGATTATTCCTAACAGCCTAACATGGCTCCCAGAAGATGCAACTGGTCAAATTTTTTAACTGTCTGCTTTGGTAGACCATCTTGTTAGATATCTGCTAAATTCTGCTCTTGAATTAGAAAGACTTTCTGTTCTATGTACATCATGAATAAAAAATATCAGGGCAGTTATTTTAATTTTTTTAAAGAAAACTAGCACCCCATTAGTAGATAGTTTAATCTCTGCCACCATCGAGCTTTGCAATCTTTGACTAAGCTCTCCATTTCTCTATTCTGTTTTGGTTTTGCTAAATAACCATATTATTATCCACTTCACAGGGCCTTAAAGAAAGTTTCTAGACATAACACAGATAAATGTTTAAATGTATGAGTAAGTGGCTAAACCTAATGAGTTTTTATTTAATCAATCACTTGATTAATTTATTCCACTCTAATGACTATTCTTATTGTGTCCTTTATTCCTGCTGAGGTCAATCACCAAAGGATGTTGTTGTTGCCATCCTCATGGTCTGGAATAATCCTCCTAAGAGTCTGTACATCAGATCTGTCTCCCGTTCTTTCCAATTTGTGGAACCCATCTCTAGTGTCTTCAGTAAACATCGAAATGCTTAATAACCTCGATCCTTTCTCTGAATGGGTTCTGCTTCTGTTACTGCAATCTGGCTCTTCATTAAAGAAGCTCCTTCCTCTAAGGCCCTTTTAGGTAGTTGCTATATTTTTTTTCTATCACAGGAGGTGGAATAGGAGTTCTTCCTTTTCACTGCTACTTCCAGACCATTCTCCCCCTTTCTCCTTAATATTCTATATTTCTGATGCTTCTATTTTGAGGGGATACCACCCACCACCTCTCCTAGGTGCAGTCATCTACTGAAGCCAGATCCCTCCCTTTATCGGGGAGGAGGCAGCTTCTGGCTCCCAGAGGTTCATGGAACAACTTCTGTTTTAATTTGTTGAGCTTTCAGTTAACATGTAGGTAATTCTTCCACCTCCCTGTTCTCTCTCTTCCTTTAATTTGGTTCTCCAATGATGTTTTCTTTCACTGGACCTCGTATACTTAATGGATATATCATAGACTTTCAACTGCAGGTCACTTCGCTTCTGATAGGACATTTGGGAATGCCTGGGTGTTGGGGTCTGACCTTTGCTTTATGAGCTGCCCTGGATCTTGTTGCTGTTTGCATAGGCTCCTTCAGGAGGGGCTGCTAGATTGTGTATTGTTAAGCTTGAAAAACAGGCTTGAACATGGGCTTCAGACGGTTCGCTTTGGTATCACCTGCCAGTTATTCTAGATCCTTCAAAAGGTGCACATGGAGGCTTATTGGTCAAACGTGTGCCTCCGAAATCCAGGTGTGGCAATGAACGAGCTAACGGTAGAGAGGCCTCGAAGGGGCAGGTTGAAGGCCTTTAAAAAAGAGGCTCCGGCCAGCATTCGGGAGCTCTTCCTTTGGGAGAGAGCTCTTGTACTTTGCTGCTGGACGTGGTGTCCCTGCTCCTTGGAAGATGAGCTCTTGTCAGGAGCTGAACCTGCCTATACTTTGCTCCTGAGCTTCCCAGCCTTCAGAACTGTGATAAATTGCTGTCTATATTTGTTCTGAAATAGTCTTGTAGCATTGCCTTGACTTGTTTGAGATTACTTAATGTTAGGCATTTTGTCGTAGCAGCACAAATGAACGTAGCCTTGAAAGAGAGATGTGAAGTATGGATATATAGGGGCTGGAGTGGTGGCTCAGCGGTTATGGCACTTGCCTAGCATGTGCAAGGACCTGAGTTCGAACCCCAGCACCACGTACACAACTGAGTGTTGTAGCAACAAAGGCCATGTGAAAAACTAAAGTTGTTTCTCTCTCTCCCTCTCTCACTGTCCCTCTTTCTTTAAAAAATAAAGTATGGATATATAAAAAGGAAAAGTAAAGTTTGGACAAAGAAAGACCGTTTCAGGTCTCCCCTGGACTACAAATATGCCCCTTTACAATCTATTTCAAGCATCTCACATTCTGACCTTCTTTAGAAAAAAGAATTGGAAAAAAAAAAATCTTTTTGCTTTACAGCAAAGCCCCTCAACGGAATGGATTACATTTGCTTTCTCTTTTTCCCTGGTCAATTTTTTTTCTTGAAAGTACTTTAAATAGGCTTTCCACCACAATACTCCATCTGAACCGATCTTGTCGTGATCATAAAGAATATCTGTATTGCCAAGGCCCAAGGTCGGTTATTAATCCTCATCTTGATGGACGTCTCAGCTGCATTTGATGCAGTTGATCACGCCTGTGTGGTGCTTTTCACAGTTCTCACCCTTAGACAGTCCTTTCCCTACGGTCCTCCTATCTCAGTGGCCACTCTTTCCCAGACTCCTTAGAGTTCTTCTCATCTCCTGAAAGTCTTAATTTTCAAGTACCTCAGGTTTTGCTTTTATCTCATGATTTTCAATACCATTTATAGATTTTGGCAACCACCAGATATATACCTCTTCCTTGAACTCCAGTCTGATAAATATTTCAAATTTCCACTTGGTTGTTCAATGAGTGTTCTGAACCTAATACAACACAGAGCTCCTACTTCCCACCTTTTCCCAAA
>PVKS010028057.1:0-26863 GCA_004027875.1 Aplodontia rufa | reverse complement strand
TTTTTTTTTTTTTTTTTTAAGGAAAGAGAATCCATTTTATTTTTTCCATCTGGCCTTTGTTTTTCATACACTTAGTTGTGTATGTGGTGCTGGGGTTTGAACCTGGATCCTCACATATGCCAGGCAAGTGCTTCAACCTCTGAACCACTGCTCCAGCCCTGTGCATCTCTTGCCCTAGGGAGAACAGGAGAGAGACCCCTGCTCACAGGCCAAGGTGAGAGGAGCCCGGGAAATTTGGGGAACCTGAGGTAGGGCTGGGGAGATCATTGCAGGGAATGATAGGCACATCTGCTTCCTGCCCTCATCCCTTGGGAATCCACAGTCAGTCTGACTGCTGCCATTCCTGCAGTAGGGAAGTGGAAGCATAGGCCTGGGAGCCCAGCAAGGCCCTTTCCCTCTGTTCAGTGCTCTGACCAGGGGCTGGAGACAATCCTTGAATGCTCTCCCCTTTGCACCACACTCTCTGTCCCCCAGCCAGGGTCCCTGGGCCTCCCACAGCCCTTTTCATGGGACCTGTGAGTGAGCATTGAACTAGATTGGAAAAAAGGACATTTTGGGGTGTCTTGTTCTCATACCTAACCCCTAATCTGGAGTCATTTCCATCAGATTCGGTGCACTTGGTCTGATCAGCCTTTGTAGGGAGCTTCCCTGAGTACCTTAGAGCAGTCACCTAGAAGCTGTTCCTTAGACTTCACAGTACTACGATGCTGTCTTCCCCATGTACATTAGATGGCTTCTGACATGGATAGCAACTAATTGCTCTGAAGTATTTGGCCTGGCCATTGGAGGGCAGTGTGGAGCAGTGTCCCATAGAGCAGGAGGAGCTGGCTAAAATCCTAGCTCTGCTACTTCACTGAAGCTTGGGACCCATCAATTAGCCTGTTTATTTCTCCATAAAATGAGGATGAGAACAAGTGCCCCATGGGAATATGTAATGAGGTAACATACATGGGCCTGGCATATAGTAAATTCAACAAAATTATTTTCAGGGACAGAAATATTTCAGATTATCTCTGAAAATGGGCCAGACAAGTTCTCAATAGATGCAATAAGGGAAAGGAAGGAGGGGAATGCATGGACCTTGTTGGGGTAAATGCAGAAGACTGGCTGGCAGGGAGAGGGGTTGGCTCACTGACCCCAATTTTTTTTTTTAAGAGGGACAATGAGAAAATCAATTTTATTTAGTTTTTCACGTGGCCTTCGTTGCTCCAACACTTCGTTGTGTAAGTGGTGCTGGGGTTCAAACCCGCCTACTCCCACATGCCAGGCAAGTGACGTAAATACTGAAACTGCTTCTCTAGTCCCCAAATTGTTTATTTCCAATATCTACATTAGCTGATGGAGAACAGGAGCCTAAAATTCAGACAAGAATTTTATGGAGAGGAGTGAGCCCACATGAAGGATTAGGTACAGGAATGGCTTAGAAGCCTCACACCCTCGGGCTCTCTTTGGGAAAAGCATTAAATGGATGGCTCCAGGCTAGGCTGGACTTGTGTCCCAGCCATGTGCAATGGAGAAAGACCATGGTGTCAGCTAGGGGCAAGGGAGGAGGCAGGCTTTCTACTAATGGAAGAGGCCTATGGGAAACCTACAAACTGGCTTTTCAAATACTTTTCTTCTTTACCACTTCCAACATTTTGAAAATGCCCAGAGCAGTACAGATGCTTCTCAGGAATGTCCAGGGGTCCCACCATACCTTGTCCTCCCACTCCCATTCAAATCAGCCTTGGAGCAGATTGAGGGATCCAGTCTGCCCCTTTGGCTTCTTGGGAATACAAGAAGATTTCAGAATCTTGGTTCCTGCAGGAGGTCATCTGGAAAGACTCTTGTCCTCAGAGGCCAGGGTGCTGTTCCACCCATCCCAGACCTTCCACACTGAGTCTGAGGCATGAGGGATGGGGCACATCAATGAACACCTGCACCCTCATCAGAGTAGCTACTCCCGTACCTACACACTTGAAATCCCATAGACACAAAAACAAAGTTACGGCCAATCTCACAGATGTCTGCAGATTCCCATGCGCACATGGTCACACAGGCACAGCTTTTGCTGAATGAGGCTGAGGCAGCCTCATAGTTGCTGCTCCTCTGGACCAAGGCCACCCGGACTCCCCAGTTCTCACAGACTCCTCAGAGAACAGTTATGTCTGGTGGGCACCGGGTTAGACACAGGGCAGTGGGCTTTGTGATTCCCCGTCCTCACTGCAGCCTCAGGTCTGTGGGATGGAGAACAGAAGCTCCTGCTTCCCAGGACTGAGTGTCAGCTGGGTCAACAGGCACTGTCAGCAGCTTGGTTCAGCAAGTGAGCATGCCCCAGATGTCCCCAGTGCCTGCCTGCAGCCTCCAGTGTCTAAGAAGGGACCATCTGGCTGTTGGGGAAAGGGAGGTCCTACGCACTCCAAACACTGGCCACCCTCCCCAACTCTTCCCTGGGGACCAGCTGGCCTCGGGAAAGTCACTTGTTCTTTCTGCACCCCTTTTCATGCTGCGAACTGGGTCTGAGCTGTCTGGATGGACAGAAGGCAGAAGGAGTAAAGATTTCTTAGGTAGAGTCCAGGCTGCCTCCAGTCTTCCTGAAATCTTCCTACTGTGGAGTCAGAGCCCCTGGATGATGGAAGGGGAGACCAGCCATCTTGGCTTCCCCTCTCCCTGTGACAGCGCATGTAGTGGAGGGTGAGGACAGAAGGGCTTTCTTGCTGCCTTTTCAATATTTCCTGTATGCTCAGACTGCCTACAAGGGAAAGAAGGATAGAAAAGGAGGGTAGGAAGAACGGTGAAGTCCAAAGCATCAGGCTCCAAACTATGATGCCTTAGTAGTAGGGGTGTTTTTTTTTTTAATAAAAGAGAGAGGGACAGTGAGAGACAGAGAGAAACAACTTTATTTAGTTTTTCACATGGCCTTTGTTGCTCCAACACTTAGTTGGGTACATGGTGCTGGGGTTTGAACCCGGGTCCTCGTGCTTGCCAGGCAAGCGCTGAAACCGCTGAGCCACCGTTCCAGCTCCAGTAGTAGGGTTTTAAGCACTGTGAAAAGGTAAGTTTTGGTGGCAAGTGGCTTGCTTTGTGGCCTTCACATCAGACTAGGTGGATGGACCAGTGATAGAGAATGGAATTGACTACAGTAAGAAAGGACAGAAACGGGATAGGAAGACAGTGGGATGCATCCAGGGCCTGAGGGCCTGGGAGGAGAGGCTCCAATTTGACCAGGTAAGCTCCCATAGAGGACAGGGTGGAGGACAGGCACTGAGCCAGGAATGAAGCAGAGGATGGGGAGTGGGGCACAGGTGAGAAGGACACAGACAGAAACCCATAGAGCAGAGCTGACAGGAAATAGGGCAAGGCCAGCAGAAGCAGAGACCCCTCAGCCTGCCTTTCTCACCCATCTTTGAGCCCCAGAACTGGCTCCTTCTGCCTGGCAGCATCCACTACTCCATTCCAGGGACAGTGCAGACAGGTCAGGGCCTCTTGAGGTTCCCAGGATGTGAGAGGGTAGCCAGTGTAGCTAACCCCAGGCTCCAAACAGCTCTGTTTTGCAAGGTTCAGCAAATGTCCCCCACTTCCTCCCCCACCACATACACACCACCTGCAAAGCACTGAGGGGGAAGGGGGCTGTCCAATCCCATTAGGCAGAAGGCCCCTGGAGGGTGGAGTGCTGACGTGGGTCCTGCTGCTGACGCTGCTGAGACAGCCCACGCCCCCCCCCCCCCAGCTTGGGGCTCCTCCAGCTCCAGGAAGGTCAGGAGGGGTTTGTGTGCAGTGGCCGTGAGGACCTTCCCCAGGGGCGGCCTGGGAGGTCCTCGGAGGCCAGGCGCCTTCCCTGGGGATGCTCAGGAGAGCGAGGCCCGCAGCCCAAGCAGCTTTGCTGCCAACCCAGGCCTGGGTCCCTTCTGCTCCCCACCCCCAACTCCCCGCCTTCTTTCTCCCTGCTCTCTGCTCCCACATTACCTGCTGCTCCGGTTTTCTGTTCCTTGAACTTATTTTACAAAAGAGATCTAACGGGAACTTGCCCTTGACTCGGTCGGCCTTCCCAGGCTGGCCTGAACCGGCGTCGCGGAGGGGCCCCCAGGGTTGCCTGCCGCACTTCCTTCGCCAAAGGCAGCCTAGGGTGACTCCCTCTCTGGGGCCGCTTCCAGGAGCTTCCAGGGCACCCTGGCTCCCCCCACCCCCGCCCCGCAGCCCGGGCACCACCGGTGAGCGGGAGGACATTTGGGCTTTTCATTTTTTTCGTTGTTTTAAAATTCAAAAAATTCTTTGCTGCCTAAGCACACCAGGCTCTGGAACAGGACCAGCTTTTTGTCTCACCTCAGGACAACTCACGAGGGCGCCAGGGGACGCCTTCACCGCCTGCCAGACCACGCAGGCCCCGCCCAGCTCTTCTATTTATAAAGGAAGGGTTACCATTTATTGATATGGTCTATCAAAGGGCTTTACATATGGTCGCCCTTCAGGGCTGGAGGTGTAGCTCAGTGGCAGGGCGTTTTCCTAGGATTCCTGAAGTCTCAGATTTGATCCACAGTACCACCGAAAGAAAACAAAAGTTACCCTTTGAAAAGTGAGCTATTGTTATTTTGGGATGGTGGGATTCTTCATTTTACAGCAGCCAAAACAGGCTCAGAGAGGGAAGGAGGCCTGCTCAAAGCCACCTAGCAGTGCCAGTCTGGTGCACAGGTTCCCTGCTTCTTTCTGTTATATCCTCCATCTCCTCCATGAGGAAGGAATAACAGGCATAGGTGCCAGAGACAGCCGTGCTGTGCTTGAGTTGTGGTGGATCCTGTAGACCTGTAGACCAGTGGTGGATCCTGTAACCGCTCTGAAGGCTCCACCTTCCCACACAAATCCCCATCCAGCTGGCTACCACGTAGAGCCCATGCCTTTTTCTTCTGGTCCCAGGCTAGACTGGCTACTTAGTCATTGCAGACCCCACCCTCGCCCAAGGCCCTGAGAGGATAGAGCTAAAACATCTGAAAGGGGCACCAGTGGAGCAGCTCCAAGGAATACCCTTCTGCTCCTGGCACTGGCACTGGATGTAGCGTGTCCTCCCTCCTATGCAGCTACAGGTGAGGAGGTAGAGGCCACCCCTGAAGGACAGGCTTGGGTGCTATGAGCTCCAGGACTCGAGGTCAGTAAGAAGTGGGAAGATAGTCACAGCATTTGAAATTTTTATTTTTCACTGAGCTAGGAGAGGAAATTCCAGCTATGGAATCCAGAGTTCTACAGGAACAGAACAGAAATTGGCTGGGCCCTGGGCCCAGAGAAGGCCTGGAGCTGCCTGGGCTACTGTTCCATGCCAGCTCCATCCTTGGCACTTTGCCCCTCACACAGCATTGCTCAGCTCCCAGAGCCCACAGTGGCAGCTGCTTGAGGCTGTGACTGCAGCTGCTGCCCTGCCCAAGAGGGGGTGTGGAATTGGCTCTGAGCAGCCGAGGATGCCAAGCCAAAAAGAATCTTAGGAATCATTTCAGTCTGTTCCCATTTTACAGATGATGAAATAGCCCCAGAAAGAGCATTGGCCTTCAAGGTCAGTAAAAGTGGAGAGTGAAACACAGGCCTCCTTTCTGCTGAGGGATCTCTGCAAGCCCCCCTGAGATCATCTGAAGGTTGATGCTGGTGGGAACCCAGGGGATATGTGTCTTTGTGTGCCAGATTTATCTGTGGCCACCATGCCAGGATCTTTGCATCCTTCTGTGAGTGCTCCTGTGTGCAGGAACTTGGGGCTATACCCAAAGAGGGATGGGCCTATTTCCATAATCTTTGGAGGCCTCCCCAGGTTGAGTGAGGGCTGGGTCCTGAAAGATAGGATGAGGAAAGTGAATTTTGCTGCCAGTGGAGAGGGAGACACCAGAAGGCAGGCTTGGGGCATGGATGCCAAGAGTCATGAGGCTAGGTTAGGACAAGGGAAATAAAGCCCAAAATGGGGTATAAGTCCCTGGAAACTGAGACATACTCTTAACCCTCATATGAACCCAACCCTCTGGCCAACTCAATGGGCAACCCCAGGGGAAGTCGTCACATGATGTAGCACTTCTCCGCTGATTGCTTCAGGTCCCCCAGTGTAGTCTGGGCCTTGTCCTTGAGTGAGCTGAGGTCCAAGCCTGGGAGGCTGGCCAACTGCCCAAGGACTGAGGCCTTCTCCTCCTCCTCCTCTGTGTCTTCCTCAATCATCTTGGCCAGCTCCCTGGGTAGTTCCACATCTCCACCTGCCATCTGGATCTGGCTCTCATCTGTCTCATTCTGAAGGGAAGAGGGGGTGGGGTAGAGATAGAGGTGTGTGAGGACCCAGAATTAAAGGGACAGGAAAGAAACCTGCACTGGGTTCCAGGCCCCTAGATTCTTGCACCCCATGTTCCATTGAACTCAGCCCCTACTTACAATATCCCAGAATCAAGCATTTGATGTATGGACCTCGAGACTGTGCACTTTTGTACCGCCTTACTTCACTCTGAGATGCTGAGGGACTAGCATAGTGAGGAAAGACAAAATGAAATACCTAAGAGTCACACTGTTACAGTCAACTGTCATGTACTGACTATTAACTCCACTGAAGAGATAACCCATAATAGTGATGGGTAATATTTAGATGGCTAATGCTGAGCTCGATGATTTTAATTCTCACAGTAAAAAGTATCTAGGTGATAGTTACTATTTTCTCCACTCGACAAATAGGAAATGGAGGTTCAGATAATTTAAGTAAGTAACTTGCCCAAGGTCACACAACTAGGAAGTGGGGGAGCTAGACTCAAATCTATGCAACTGATTCCAACACCTATGCTCTGTTTTCACAGCACCTGCCCATGGCCAGTGCACTTCTTTGTTCCCCAAAGAGGCACTGGGGCTTTCCACCTTGTGTCCTACTCAGTTGCATCCAAAGCTTGTCCCTTCTATTAGACTCAGAGTTCCCTGATAGCAGGAGTTGTGTCTCTTATTTGCTCAGTGCAAGCATTTGAGGAATGACTCCCTTCCTAGCTGGGTTTGCAGGGAGGCAGGCTTTTGGACTAGTTTTCCCTTTGAGAGATTTCCAAAAGACTGGTGCCCTGTGGGGAGTCAGAGGCAGCCAGGGGCTCAGTAAACATTTGTTGAATGAGTAAATGTAATGTTCATATATTTGATCTTTCAGTTTATTCAAGTGGAAGATCAAGGTCAGAAGTGTACTTTACCTCTCTTTTTCCCTGAGTCTAGCTCAGTTCTGGGCACCTGGGAGTATCTAGTGCCTCAGTTCCCTTCATAAGTTACAGAAGTAACACTTGCATGCCCATCTGGTGATGCAGTGCTTCTGGGAGCACAAGTGAAGGGAGCGCCTGAGAAATACACCATGGCTGCTTGGCCTGTCAAGGAGGCACTTTGCTCTCTGCAGGCAGACTTCATCCTCAGGAAAACAGCCTTGGGGCCTGGAGCAAGCTCAGTATTCACAGGCTTGAGATCCATTACTCACTGGCTATATGATCTTATCCAAGTCCCTTTAATCTCTCTGAGACTCAGTTTCCTTATTTGTAGATGTGGGAGATAGCTACTTGGCAGCATTATTGCGGAATGAGGTGAGAGCAAGATGGTCAAGCATCTCTTACATAACTGGCAGGACCTTCTTCCCTCCATCCTGTCCTCCATGTGTGTTCAGAGCCCCCAAAGCTCTCACCTCTGGTAAAATCTGCTTCCTGGCTCCTTTGTGCCTTCCTGAGGCAGACCTGATTGGGGTGGAGGGTTGGGGATACAAACCTGTCAGCCTCTGGAGGACTGGGCTTTCCCTCAACACCAAGCCCTCTCTCTTGGCAGTGCTGGTTAACCATGAGCGAGTGAATGAACAAATGAATGAGAGAAGGAAGGGTTCAACCAAGCACCCCATGTATCATTCTCATGGGCCAAGAGCTCTGGCACACTAAGTGGGTGAAGGAGTAAGGAGTCAAGAGCCCAGAGCTCAGGATACTGGTCCATCCTCACAACCCAGGCTCTCATACCTTGGGCAGACGGTATTTGTCTCGGAAGTGACTCCGCAGAGTGGCCCGCTCTGCCTTCCTCTGTGTGAACTGCGCGTCCCGCTCCATCCTGCCGGGGTGCCAGGGTGGAGTCAATGCAAGGGCTGAGAGAAGGGGTGGAGTCTGACAGCGAGGGGCAAAAGGGGTCTCAGGAGTACTGGCCACAGCCTGCATTGGTCCCACCGCTGACCTGCGCATTGCAAGGGTGCTCAGACCTAGCCCGAATAGATTGTCTTTGCAGCTTCTCCCCATCATCATGCGCTCAGTCATCTGGGCACCCTCCATTGAACAGAGCTGTGAGGGTGGGGGTGTCATTCTGTCTGACTCTCTGCAGATCTTAATATATATCCTCTGTGGTCTCTGTGTTTCTCTCCCTGACAAACTGTGTCACGAGGGGGAAATATATTAGGAATATGAGTTCAAGTTATGGCTCCACTACCACTTAAAGTACATCTAGGTAAGTCACTTGCCTTTCTCCTCTGTAAAATGGGGATAAGACATTGCAATTTATAAAACTATCAGGATTAAGTGAAATAACAAGCAACATTTAATGAAGATCTGCCACATGCCAGGCGCTGGGCAAGATGGTTTACATGCATTAAGTCATTTAATCTTCATGAATATATAAAGCATATATTATGATTGCCATCCCCAGAGGAAAAGAGGCACAGAAAGGTTAAGTAACTTGTCTAAAGTTACCCAGCTAATAAGAAGCAAAGCCAGGATTTGAACCCAAGCAGCCTGAGTCCAGACCCTAACTTCACTCTGACTCTGCTGTGTCCCAGGACTGCTGGAACACAAGTAAGCTCAATATCTGTGAGCATTCCTATCTCAGGATCTGTCTCCATGACTCTTGAGCATCCCCACCACCACCTCTGCTGTGCTGCTTTTCTCAGAGCTTCTGGCTCATAGGAGCCCCAGTTGGAAGACACAGGCAGCTAGGACCAGATCGGATTAAGGGATTACTTGTTTCGTCAGAAATGCACGTGCACCCTGCTCCCTGTCCCAGGCACTGGCCACCCCTCCCCCTATTCCCTCTGGGCCAGACTACAAAGGTGGAACAGGGTCCTGGGTTTGAGAAGTGGTGGCTGCGAGAGCAGCCTAGAAGTCACCTCCCAGCCTCTTATCACATTTAGATAAGCAGAGGAGGGGGTTCGGGCCCCAGATTGGCCCAACGGTGGACCCAGAGGATATGTGTATGTGCGTGGGGGTCTTTGGAACCAGGAAGGGATCCCAACTCACTTCTCTTCCACCAGTTGCTTCTGATACTCCTCGTACTCCTCTCGGCTCATGCCCTGTGCCTCCGCTGCCGACTTGTCCCCGTCCCCCTTGTCCTCGCCGCCCCCCAGGCTCCCGGTGAGGTTCTTCAGCTGGCCACCCACCATGGTCTTCACCATGAACGCCATGGTCTTCGCGGGACGGGGTACCGGGCGCCTGGTACCACACACCGGGCACTGGCACGTCCGCGCTCACTTCAGCACCAAGTCCCGCGGACAGCTCCCGCCGCTAGACAGCGTCCCACGCTTTGCGCCGCCCAACGCCCGCCCCCGCCCGGGCCCGCCCCTACCTTCCAAACCCCTCCTCACGGGGGCGGGGGGCCTGCACGGGGCTGAGAAGGCTGGACCACGTGCCCGCTCCAAACTCCCGCCTCTCCCACGTGCCTCCTTCAAAAGCCAAGCTCTGCTGGCCAGTGCTGACAGCGGATTAGAGCCCACGGCGGTGGGGTCGCTCCTCCAGGGGAAGGGGCTGCCTTGATACGGACCCTACTTCCTAACCTCCTCTACCTTCCTCCCCTTCTGGGTCACTAATAGTCAGGATTTCAGCTGGGCGATCCAAGCAGCAGCAAGGGCAGATATCCCACCTCCCCATCCTTCCCCAACCTCCCAGCCGCACGACATGCTTTGCTGATCCGGGAGGGAGGGAGACCCAAGAGTATGAGCAGGAATCCCAGTTATGGATCCATGAGTTCCCTTCTTGAGAGTTCATCTGTCAGTGTTCAGCCTGCCCTGCTGTCCCTGGAGCTGCAGGGATTGGAGAGGGAGAGAATGGTTGGTAATGCTGGCAGGGCTGGGCCAGGAGGGACACTAGGAGACATAACTCCTTGTGCTGGGTGAATTTGGGGACAGAATTACATGCAGTTGTTACTCCCTTTCCTTCCAGAGGGAAGGTCTTTTCCAGAGGGAAAGTCTGTGGGGTATCTGGTCTTTGGGTGGTAGTGAGTAGTTGGCTTCCTTGCTTCCTTGGAGCCCACTCCTGGTTACCTTTCCAAAGGAGTGGAAGCCAGAGATTAGGTGAAGCTAGGAGATAAAGGAGCATGTCAACACACGCAGAGAGAGGGAAGTTGCCTTTAATAAGGTGGGGCTCACCAAAAGCAAAGGTGAGGGCAATAGCTAGGCACCCAGAGGAAGAGGATCCTAGCCAAGCCCTCTCCACAACCCCAGATGCCACCTGCTTCCCAGTGAGAAATGGCTTTGAAGTGGATCATGCATGCATGTTGGGGGAGTGGGGATGCCTCCTCAGAGTTCCCAGCATCCTAGGGAAGTGTGGTACAGCACCCAAAGGAAGGCTTCCTGTGGACAAAAACTCCTGAAATCTCTTGTCCAATGCCTGCCTACTGCAAGAGAGAGAGAGAGAGAGAGAGAGAAATAAGGTGGTTACTGGGCTCCTTCCTTCCTGGACTTTGAAACCAAGACTCACAATTGCCTTCCTACATTCATTGCACCATAGCCTTCCTTGCTCTGGGATCTTCTAAGGCTCCCTTAGCACATCACATAAAGTGCACATATCCCCTTGGCATTTAAGGACTCTGAGTCATTTACTGCCACCATTGCGCTCCTGTGCACCACGAAGCTTGTGATCATTTCCACTCTGTGCTTTTTACAGCTCAGCACACTTCGTTCCTCCTCCAGGACATCCCAGCCTGCACTAATTCTTCTCGTCTTGAGATTTTCCCAGCAAGGACTGTCAGTTCCCTTTCGGAGACCCTTAGCATATCCACATCTCTAAATGGTGCCCATTTGTTCAGCCCATCCCACCAAGCGGAAATAATGATGACCCCCCCAACTATTTCAATTATCAGTTTCACAAACTGGTCCTGCTCTTTTCCAACAGGACTGAATTATCACTTTTTTCCTCTAGAATATTATGCTTTCTTTACGTCTCCATACCTTTCCTCATGCATCTATGCCTTGTCAAACTGAAAAACTCCTAGTCACTTTGATCGCCCTTACCAAATGTCCCTTCCAGGGCAATTCTCTGATCTTCCCAAGCTCTAGCAAGTACTTTCCCCTGCATTTCCATAGTCCCTGAGCTTCCTGCCATCTGTAGCACTGATCGTAGAAGGTGTAACTACAGGTTGTTTGTCAGTTTCTCACTCTAGAGTGGACTCTGGGAGGGCAGGACCAGATGGGGCTGGGAAGTGGACATGTGGTCTGTGCCTGGTGAAAGAATGAGTTTGAGCCTGTTCTCTGCTCCTTGCCATCTGGTTAACTGGGCAGCTTGCCTTTGGGCCTCAGTACCCCTGTCCCAAATTGAATAACTGTAACCCGGAACCAAGCGATACTGAGTGGTGTGGAAAATGCTTCTCATGGAAAGACTCACCTGAAGTTCACATAGCAGAGAAAGCCAACAGTCTGGATGAGGAGGAAGAACAGGAAGACGCTGGGCCGCAGACATGTGGAGGCCGCTGGGCGCCAGCCAGGTGGGCGAGGGGCCTTGGCTGCCGCTTTCTGAAAGAGGAAAGTCTGAGGTCCTGGCTCAGCTTCTAACTCAGAAGAAGGGAGGGTACCTGGAATCTGCCATGCTTGGGCCCTGTTTATCTCCCCAGGCGTGGGGCATCCTGGCTCTCATCCATTGGAATCTAGAGAAGGGGCAGCTTGAAAGTTGCCTCCCCTACCCCAGCTCGGATGGCTCCATCTGTGGAAAAGCTGGGAAGACCTGGGTCTTGGGATCATCAGGAGACTAAAGGCTTAAGACATGAGAGAGACAGAAGCAGAGAATAAAGACAGGAGAGGGTAAGGGCAAGGGAAAGAGTAGAAGGGAAGGGGACAGTGGGAAGAGCCCCTCTGCCATTAAACTCTGAATGATCTTGGGCACAGTCCACCCCATTTCCCTCTAGTGGTTGAGGAGGTTGGATCAGGGGTTCCCCAGGGCCCTGCTGGTGCTGGGAGTCTGTGGGAATCTCGGGAGAGCAGAGAGGACTGGTGAGATGAGATCTGTGTCCTGCATGCCTCTGTGCTTGTTCACACAGACACAGATGTGCCTGCTGGGGGTCCTGGGAAGAAGGGCAGAGGCAGAATACAGCTGGGACTGCAGAGGTACTGGAAGAAAGGTGACAGTCCAGACCTCAGGAATGGGGCCCCCATGCTACCCACTACCTCTCCTTTACCACTGGGTCCCGAAGGCTCTTATGCAGGAGGCTCAGGATCTGGTCCAGTTCTAAGAAATGATGTTCGGTGCCCACGGGCAGGTAGAAGACCTGGGCTCCTGAGGCCATGCGGGCAGCTGCATCCCTGGTGTGTGTGTGTGTGGAGTGGAAACCAAGGGAGATGACTCATTACTACTTCTGATTGTACCCAAATCACCTAATCATTTCCCGCAATCCCCAGGGCAGTGCATGGGTAGGGAACAGCACCATTCATAGGGGCCTTTTTTGGGGACTGGTCTTTTCACTCCAAACCTTCTCCCTAAATCTTTGTTTTTTTAGGGCTGCGCATGCTAGGCAAGTGCTCTGCCACTGAGCTAAATCCCCAACCCCTCTCCCTAAATCTTGAGACAGCCCTAGCTTAGACTAGATCTCCTTAAAACTGTCTTTCTCAACTTGAGGCCCCTTGGGCTCCTTTCACTTCCAGACCCCAGGGAATTTAGCTTCTCCCTCTTCCCCTATACTACCGCAGGCATCTGGATGTGGGGTGAGGGAAGCAGGCTTCAGCCCCAGCACCCATGGTATCTCCCTACCCTCCAGAGTCTGTTGGGTAACTCTATAGGCCTGAGTGCTCCAGAGTGTGATGCCAGAAGGCTGGAAGGGGACAAAAATGATCTCAGGAACTTTTTCCCTTCAAGAATTTCTTTCTTTCTTTTTTTTTCAGGGCTGAGGACCAAACTTGAATTCGGGGCCTTGCGCGTGCTAGGCAAGCACTCTGACACTGAACTAAATCTCTTAACCCCGCTTCAAGAATTTCTATGGGGGGCTGGAGCGTGGCTCAGAAGTTAAAGCGCTTGCCTGGGATGCACATGGACCCGAGTTCAAATCCCAGCACCACATACACAATTAAATGTCAGAGAAATGACGGCCAGATGGAAAAATAAAGAAAAAATGAGTTTCTTTCTTTCACTCTCCCATTGTCCCTCTCTCTCTTAAAAAAAAAATCCATCAGAACATTCCTTCCTTCAGAAACTGTCGCTGAGGAAAGCTTAGATTTACTAACCCTCCCTGGGATGAGAAGGTCTCAAGGGGTCCTTCATGATGGGCTTCCCCTGGAGAGAGTTTTTTTTTTTCTTTAAAGAGAGAGGGACAGTGAGAGAGAGAAACAACTTTATTTAGTTTTTCACATGGCCTTAGTTGCTCCAACACTCAGTTGTGTACGTGGTGCTGGGGTTTGAACCCGGGTCCTCGTGCTTGCCAGGGAAGCTCTGAAACCGCTGAGCCACCGCTCCAGCCCCGAGAGAGTTGTTTTTAAACTAAGACTTTCAAAACTTGAAACTTCACGGGCTGGAGCGGTGGCTCAATGGTTTCGGCGCTTGCCTGGCAAGCACGAGGACCCGGGTTCAAACCCCAGCACCACGTACACAACTAAGTGTTGGAGCAACTAAGGCCATGTGAAAAACTAAATAAAGTTGTTAAAAAAAAAAAAAACTTGAAACTTCAGGTGCTGGAGCGGTGGTTCGGTGGTTATGGCGCTTGCCTGGCATTTGCCAGTACGCGAGTTCAAACCCCAGCACCACGTACACAACAGTGTCTCAGAGCCACGAAAGTCACATGAAAAACTAAATAAAATTGATTCTCTCTTTCTCTCTCTCTCTCTCACTGTCCCTCTCTCTTGAAACTTCATTCAATTAAATTGAGGTCAACTCAGCAGACCTAACTTCACCCCAGTTCCTCTCATTGCCAAACTCTGTGCTGGGTGTTCAGGAGATAATGAAGAAAATGAAGGGCTCGGGGAGGCAGGGCAGGCAAGAGAGGCAAAGTTTGTAGCGGGGCCGCTCTTCCCGCCCCCAGCTCCTCTCCTCACTTTGTCCCTTACCTCATCTCTTGCAGGGCCTGGAGCAGATTCTTCTGTCCACCAAGCAGGGTGTTGACCTTGGCAGAGTCCTGTCAGAAGGCCAGCCTCTTATCTAGGGTCCAGGACTCAGCTGTCCTCCCCTCAGAGCCCACCTTCTCCTCCTCCTTCCAGAGGCTTTGCCAGTTTACCAGGGCCCTCCTCATTTTGGGCACATCAATTTACCTGAGCCCTGCTCACCTGGGCTTTTGGAGTCTTCCCTCCTGATCTGAAACCCCTTCGTCCTAAAGGTGCTTATTTCCTCCAGTAGGGCCACTCCTGGGCTCTCTCAAAGTCCTCCATTTTTTTTTTTTTTTTTTTTTTTTTGTCACTGGGGCTTCAACCTAGGGGCGTTTAACCTCTGAGTCACATCCCCAGGTCCTTCTTGTATTTTATTTTGAGAGAGGATGTTGTTAAGTTGCTTAGGGCCTCACTAAGTTGCTGAGACTGGCTTTGAACTTTTGATCCTCCTGCCTCTCAGCCTCCCAATTGCTGGGATTACAGGCCTGCGCCACTGTACCTGGCTAAGCTCTCCCATTTCTAAAAATGGTTCTTCCTCCCTCAAGTTCATCCTAGTCCTCTCTCCTGACCCTTCTCCTAGAGTGTGACCCACTCTGGGGGCCAATGCTGGTTAACATCCAGCGCTTGGGTCCCTGTCCCGCAGAGAGACCTGGAGAGAGAGCTGCCCGTCTTGTGGGCGAAAGGACTCTTGTAGGAGTGGTCCAGGAACTGGAGTTAGGGCCAGTGCTCTCTGGCAGTCTGGCCTAAGCTGCTCTGACCTTAAAATCTTGAACTTTCAGAGCTCAGCAAAGCCTTGAGAGCTGCTGGCCTCCTCTGCCCAGTATCTAACATGTTGGCTGGGTTTAGCTCTCAGCCCCCAGGCTGGGCAGTGCCCTGGGGCATGACTCCCTGAGGAGGGAGCCAGGAGGGTCAGTGAGGATGAAATGAGGATTCCAGTGCAACTGAGCATTAAGCAAGCCGTAGGTAAGTCACTTGTGAAACTATATGCAAATTAGCACTTAGTCTTTCTATCCTTTGTCTGTAGACCTGGATCCAAATACCTGGCATCTCCTCTCCCCAGTCTCAATCATGTGGCTCTTTGGGCATTTGCTTGTGTGGAGATGTCCTTGCTTGTGCATGCTGGCCTTGCCCCATCCTGTGACCTGCAGCCTTTAACCCCTGCCCTCCTTGCCCTCCAGACTTTGGGGGAGACTGTTTCTGACTATGGCTCTTTTCCTCTTTCAGGACCACAGGTGGAGATTTGGACGCCCAAGGGGTCACTCACCCAGCCCCCATCAGGCCTAGCCTGATCTGGGGACCCCAGCTGCTTCTTCCATTGCTTGTCAGCCTGAGCCAACTGCTCAGAGAGAGCCTGGAGGGCCTGTAGGATCCGCCTCTGTCTGCCCAGTGTCTCCTCCAGGTCAAAGAGCCTTTCCCCTAAGAACAGGGACAAAGCTGAGTGGGCAGCCATTGGGGTGGGACAAAAGACCCGACTTTGTGGAACCTCTTAAAGAAGAGCACCAAAGGGTGTGACTGCTGCCTCCAAGACCCTCCCTTGGAAAATATGTCTAGTAGTGGGGATAGGAAAGGACCCCTGGGTCTGGGTTCTGCTTAGCTATGGCTTTCTCAGGCCTCCATCTCCCCATTGGTTAAAGGACTACTGATTCTAAGGACAGAGGATCATGTGACATTCCAATGGGCCACTGCTCCACTTGCCTACTCCCTCAACTCCTACCCACTTCCTGGGCTTTCGAGTTTGGCTGTGGAATTATGTCTTCTCTGGGGCCCAGGCCCAGCCTCTCCTGCAGCCCTTCCAGCTGCCTTGCCAGGCGGAGCTGCTCCATCTCCAGGAAGGGTTGAGGGGGAACCTGGAGGAGGAAGACAGAGGTCAAACCCTTGGGAGATCCAAAAGTGAGGGGGGTCTTCCCACAGGATCCCCCATGAGCCCAGCTTCCCTTCCTGACCAAACATTCACACCAACCTGGGGGGGCCTTAGCTCAGCCACCAGGCCCTGTGGTTTTCAGCCATCTGAGGTCTGCCTCTACCTCTCGTCCCCACACCCTGCCCTCCCTGCTGCAACCTCAGGCCTTTGTACACATTGCTCCTTCAAGCTCATTTTCTCCAGGCAGCCTTCCTTGATTACACGGCTGGTTTAGACCCCCTTCTCTGTGCTCCCACAGCCCCCTGTGACTTTTTCTTTTAAGAGAAGGACAGTGTGGGGCAGGAGAAAATCAATTTTTATTGACTTTTTCACATGGCTTTCATTGCTCTGACATTTAGCTGTGCACGTGGGTACTGGGGCTTGAACCCGTGCACTTGGGCATGCCCAGCAACCGCCATAACTGCTGAGCCACTGCTCCAGCCTCCCCTCCCTGTGACTTTTGACAACCAGCACAAATTACAGGTGGACCCCACCAGCCTGGGAGGCCTAGAGGGCAGAGCCTGACCCTCAGCACTGCCCAGTGCCAGGCCTGGCCTGAGCAGAACTCAGAGAACAGGTGAATAAGGGCTGCAGTGGGGAGCTGAGGGACACTAAGACATGGGCAAGCATGGAGGGGGCGGCTAGGCTGCCTCTCATAGGAAGGACAAGGCTGGCATCACCTCTGGACCCCGCTCACTCAGGCTGAAAGTCAGGAAGGACAGGACATCATGGTCATCTGGAAGAGGGGTAGATGAAGGGGATGTCAGATCCCTCCACACAGAAGACAGCTCATTCAGGCCTCCCCTGCCCCAGTCCCCATGAGATCCCCGCAAGAGATCTGGTGACACTGCCAGCTTTGTCTTGCTCACTTCATAGAAAAGGTATGAGGGTCAGACAAGCAGATGTGTGGGCTGCGAGGGGTAAACCACACAGCTGGAAGTGAGTCCTGGTAAGGGCAAAGACAGCAGTCTCACAGCACCCTGGGCTGGAGCCATGGCAGAAGACCAAGTGACACCCTCAGACCCCTGGGCACAGCTGCTACTGGCAGCAGCAACCGTGCAGTGGCTGCTTCCCCAGCATGGCTCGGAGCTCTCACTCTCCTCCTCAGAAACATCCAGGGTTTCCTGTGCCCAATCTAAAGACCAAAGTCCTTTCTGGGTATGGTGGCTCACGCCTATAAACCCAGAGGTTTAGGAGGCTGAGAAAGGAGGATCACAAGTTCAAAGCCAGCCTCAGTAACTTAGCAAGGTCCCTAAGCAATTTAGGGAGACCCTATCACAAAATAAAAAGGGCTGGGATTGTGTTCAGAGGTTAAGAACCCCGGGGTTCAATTCCCAGTAGCAAAAAAAAAAAAAAAAAAAACCAAAGTCCAACCATTCGAGGACTCCCATGTTCTAATTGCACCTTGCTTTCCAGCTGCAGAAACTTCCATGGGCTCTCAACCCTCCTCTCTATTCCCCTAAATGTCCCTGTAGCTATCTCCCTTTCACCTGCCTCATTGCCTCCCATGAGGGGCTGCTGTGGGGTAATACTGGAATAAAAGCTTCTCATGTTTTATTCCATTTGAGAGTTTCAGTAGCCCTGCAAGGCAGATGTGACCTTCTCCAGATGGTAATAGAGGCCCAGAGAGGGCTCGTGACTTACCCAGGTCACATGGTGAGGAAGTGGTTGACCCCACACACAGAGCTCTTTAGAAGGGATGCTAAGGATGATTCATCAAACACTGCCCCTGTGACAGGCCAGAGCTCAGCGCTAGAGCACTTGCCTAGCATGGGCAAGGCCCTGGGCTTCATCGCCAGCACCACAAACAAAAAGCAAACACTGCCCCTCTGCTCTTACCTGCCCAGTGGGATCCTCACCTGCCAGGGTTCCAGTGGCTGCTGAGACCCCAAAGAAACCTCCAGGGGCTAAAAGCACAGGCCCCGCATCGATGCAGACCTCTTCTGGGTCACTGGGAGTGAGGCCAGTGCTCAAGGACACCTGAAGGGCATGTAAGAAGTGAGCCCCCTTCTCTCCTCTGACCCAGCAATGGGATCATCCCCCCTCTGACTCACTGGCTCCCTTGGTCCTAAAGGAGGGCAGACAGCCACAAGGCTTGGAATCAAAATGGCATGGAAGTGTTCACACTCTGGTTTCCTGTGAACACTTACGTAGTTGTTCTCTGGGTGACTATTACTATTCTATATACGGGTGGAGGATCCCACATGGGTGTTGGCCTGGATGTGCCAGGGACTCCACATGACAGGCAGGGCCCCCGTGTGGTATCACAGACATGAGTCTGTTGGGGCCATGGACACTCCCATGCAGCAATTCTAACTCAGAGCCCTTTAACCTGCCACCTGAGGAACCCCATAAGTGGGAGGGGTGACTCACACGCAGCCTCTGCCCCCAGTAGGTGATCCGTGTTCTGATGGGGTATGGCCGGTTCCGGAAGTCCCGGTGACAGGAGCCCAGTACCCGGTGGCAGGCTCCATCCCTGTGAAAGCTGGAATCTAGCCAGGCCACATAGAACCCAAAGCCCAGCCAACGAGGGCAGCAGTCCAGCAGCCACTCTGCCAAGGCCTGTGGTGACACCCCCTCCCCAGTGGTGACCTGGTATGAGACATGTCCTTGTTGTCTAATTTGATTCTCCCTTGCTGTACTCTGCCTCCTTAACAGAAGAAAGAGGGATAGGAAAGCAGACTACGCTTGTCAGAGTGTTGGGACTTGGAGTTTACAGAAGGGCCAGGGGCCTGCTTGTGCTTTCCCCAGAGAGCCAGAGGCTTGAACAACTATGGGATTTCTTACCTCTGTCCCCCCAACCTACACCTGAACTCACTGTCCCTCCCTCCCTTAAACTCCAAGTCTCCCCATGCCTCTGGGGATGCTTCTCTTCCCACTCTTCTGCCAAGGCTTGGACTGAGCAGGACAGATAGCATGGGACATGTCCTAGTGGCCAAGGACAATATGATCATCTCACCACCCTACAGGGGTGGCTCAGCAGGCTAAGAGTGCTGAGCTCTGAGTTTCTCTGGACATACATAGGCACACAGACGCTGTGGGCAGCTCACACCAGAGTATATCATTGTCACCTTCATGGGAGTGAGGCGGCACAGAGCTGGAGAGAAGCAGCCTCAGAGCAACTTCTTGGGCTTACGCTCCTAGCTGTATGACCTTGGGCAAGTTCCCATACCTGGGTGTTACTGTCTTTAAAATGAGGCCAATAATTGCAACTACCTCATAATGATGCTATGAGGGTTAACTCAGAATGAATGTCAAGCGCTTGGGCACTGTGCCTGGTGTACAGTAAGCTCAGCTCCATAAATGTTAGCAATTATTCTAATTGTTATGAGCCAAGAAATATTTGCTAAGAGACACCGACAAACCGGCCCAGCCACTGAGGAGACAGCAGGGCCAGGGAGGCCACGAGGCCACGTCATCTGGGGGAAATGGAAGACTCAACTGGTGCAGGAAGGGCATGCATGGGCCCTCCACAGGCAATTCAGAGCGCAAAGCTCAGCTCTGCACGCAGCTGTGTAACCTCAGTAAGTCGTTTCACCTCTCTGGGCCTCTGTGTCCTCACCGGACAATCCCCACTGTCAAAGGTGTTGGGCATTGGGGATTTCACCTGGGACTGTTGGGCTGACTTGAGAACTCAGTGGGCTGTTCCCTGGAAGAGCAAGTACTCTGGTTTTGAGGCCTCTGGAGGTTCAGCTGAGACCCAGTGGGAGAATGGGAAGAGTCCCAGGAGGCATAATGAGAAAGCCAGAACGATGGCAGCTGCAGGAGGGGGATCCCTGGGGCAGGGGCGCATGATAGCAATATGGTGATGGCTGAGCCTCCCTGCCCAGTGGTGGGGGCAGGTCAGTCCCCACAGACCCTTACCTGAGCTGCTCATAGGGAGCGTGCCCATCGTTGGTCACCACACGGACTGCAGGGCTGTTCTGCATGAAATGACAATCAGCCCGAACTGTGGGCACAGGAAGGAGGTTGAGGGCATGGGCAGCTGGAGGACACTACTCACCTGGGTATCCTCGGCCAAGGAGTCAAATAAGATGCTGATGCCATCCCAGGAGGCCAGGTCCCCCAAGAAAGAGCCGACTTGGCCCCTGTCCTGGGTGTACCATACAGCCTGCAGGGCCCCAGGCACTCAGCTCAGGGGTCACTGAAGGACACCGGAACCCCAGGGCTCATCACCCTCTGCCCTGACTCACCCACTCTGTTATGCCTCGGTGGGGTTCACTCACCATGCCCTGGGCTCCCCGGTGTCCCGGCCCAGTCACCCTTATCTGCATCTCCACCTCCCAAGCAGGGAAAAGGACAGAAGTCTTGCTCCATACAGCACCTCTCTGCTTCTTCATGGATGGCACTAGCCGTACTTCTTCCAGGCCCAGGATGGCATCTGTGGAGCAGGGAAGCTCAAGGCTCTGGGCCTACAACACTTTCAGCCCCCAGCTTTCTCTCGTTGACTGGAGCCAGGCCAAATGAGCGGCCACTCATGGGGAACAAAAGAGTATATCAGTGCAGGAGCCAATGATGCAGGAGCCAACTGAGGGAGAACCACAGCCCAGCTCAGCAAGAGGGGGCAGTGCCCAGGGTAGGGGTACTTTGCTGGTTTCTCACTTCAGCCTCCCCGCAAGTCCACATTGTTTTTAGGAGACCCCATTTTTTGGATGAGAAAACTGAAGCTCAGAAAAGTTAAGGGACTAAAATGGATTGGATTTCAGTTCTATCTGACTTCAAAGTATAAGTTTTTACCAGCATGAGAGAGATTCATTTTGGGGTTTCATTTTTGTATTAGTGCATTATAGTTGTAGAGATTCAGGTTTGTTTTTTTTTTTTAAAGAAAGAGGGGACAGTGAGAGAGAGAGAGAGACAGAGAGAATCAATTTTTATTTTGTCTTTCACATGGCCTTCGTTGCTCTGAGACTTCCTTGTGTACGTGGTGCTGGGATTTGAACTCGTGTACTTGTGCATGCCAGGCAAAGCGCCGTAACCGCTGAGCCACCGCTCCAGCCCGAGATTCAGGTTTTTTTAAAATTTGTTTGTTTTTAAACAGAGGGATAGGGAGAGAGAGAGAAAATCAATTTTATTTAGTTTTTCATGTGGTTTTCATTGCTCTGACACTTCATTATGTACGTGGTGCTGGGGTTTGAACCTGAGTCCTTGCGCATGCCACCAACAAGCGCCGTAACCTCCGAGCCACCGTTCCAGCCGCAAGAGAGAGATTTGTGTTGTCAGATGAGGAAATTAAGGACTTGTGAGGGCAAAGAAAAAGATTGAAGCCACAGAGCGCAGGAGAGCAGCTTGTGAGAAAGTAGCCATGGCAGGCTCAGGACCTCAGGTTATGGAAGCTCAGAGGAGACTTGGGTGTGGCCAAATGGAGCTTCAGTGTGTGTGGGTTGGGGGGACCTGAGTCCTTCAAAGATGAGGAAAGCCGGAAAGTGGGAGGGGTGGGCAGAGGTGGTGCTGGCTCTCAGGATGGTGAAGAGGAGAGCAGGGCAGAGCTAGAACGAGAACCATCCCTGATGCTGGTGGGTCAGGGAAGAAGGAGGGAGGAAAAAGGAGAGAAACCAAGGCAGACTTGGTAAGAACCAGGGGAAGAGAGGTCAGAGGCCCTGTTCCAGCTGGCTCCCTGGCCCTCTGGCCTGCCAGCCTAGAACCTGGCCCAGGGCCCAGACCCTGCCAGGACTTTCCAGAGGCTGCTAATCCAGCCTGTTTGCTCTGCAAAGGCCAGGGATAGGGCCCAGAGGCTCAGAAGCTGCAAGGTGAAAGCCCCACAGCCCCTGGAAGCTGCAGTCACCTTGAAGTGACTTGCAGGAGACAAGGGTTGTCCACTACCTCCTACGTGTAGGTGCTCAGCCTTCTTTGGAGTCTTTGTGGATCTCGACCCAGACCATGGGCCCCTTGAGACTGGCCAGGCTGCACAAAGAGGAGCATCGGAGTGGTAGTTTGATAAAAGGAGACTGAATGAATGAATAAATGAATAAACCATGAACATATTACGGGGTGATCTCAGAAAAGGTGCCTCTGCTACTACCTTGCATAATCTTTGACACCCTAGACTTCACAAGGCCCAGTGCAATGAGTGTTGTGCCGGCATTGCCAGGCAGGGCAATGCTGGCTTGGTGCTGCGAGGAAGAGCACGCTCCTTTGTTTACCTCTGTAGGGAGGACTGAAACAAAGACAGGCTTTATCATCTTTAAGGGCCTCTGTCAGCAATTGTGCCATTTTCCAGAACTTATAGACAGAAATACATAGCCAATCTGCTTTCTTTCTTTGCTTTGCCTGGCAGGAAGCTCTGAAATAAATCCATAGCTAAACAGACCTGATAGCATATGTTTTGGAAATAAGCCACGTTCCTGGACTTATTTCCTGCCTTGTTCTCAAAGTACCTTTCTCCTTATTTATTCCTAAATTAAGCTCCTTTGTATTTTATAGTTCTTAGTAAGTCATCACAAATCTTTTTGAGAACAAAATCAGGCAGAAGGCAGACTCTTTGTCACAGGTCTGGGTTTGCAAAGCGCTGCATACAGACCTGCGGGGTAAGATGCTCTCAGGTTTACTTCCATCCCCAACATACATGCAAGGAAGGCCGGTGCCTGCTCTGGCAAAACCGTGGACATGAGGATGCCTCTCTCCAGGTAGATGCCCAGTTCTTGTGGACAGCCATGACCCAGTAGATGAACCCCAGGGAGAACAAGCGTGTGCTGGACTGAGGTTCTTTGTTTCTAAGTCTGGGACTGAGAGTGTGAGTGTGTGTGTGTTCCTGTGTGTTCAAGTTCCAAGAGCAAAGGAAGAGGGGGTTCTAAGGCGAGACAAAGAGAGTAGTCCTAGCCTAGGGCACAGGAGAGGAAGAGAGGAGAAACTGAGGCTGGTGGATAGGGATGGAATTATGGTGGGTAGAACAGGAAACAAGTCTGGGAGGGGTCCTGGGCCCCCAGCACTGTTTACCACAGCGTGGTTCCACTGCCGACAGAGGCTGGCATTCGTAGACCCACTCCCCACCTAGTCACAGCCCTCCAGCAAGCTGGGGGATCCCAGGTATGCCTGGATCCACCTCTTCCCCTCACCTCCATGATGGCTCCAGAAGGGTATTCCAGCCCCAGGCAATGCCAGCCTTGGGCCTTTGAAGCTGAGCTTGTACTCAAACTTGCGCCAAGGAGGATGGCACCCCTCGGTGCTGTGCAGCGCCAGGAGCAGGAAGAGGAGAACGGAGAGCAAACGATCTGGACCATGGACCCTCAGCATGGTGAAGAGAGTCAGTGTCCGGGTGCCAGGGTGGATAATAGCTGGGAGGCCAGGGAGGGGCTCCTGGGCCAAGGCCAGGGAGGGTGGAGCTGGGGACTGGCCAGGACCTGGGTTTTGGTGCCGTCTTCTTCCTCCCTCCCAACAGAAACATCCTGTTCCTTTTCGAGCTGATCTCAGGCCTCAACCCTCCCTCACCTCCACCTTGTGGAATGGGCAGCTGACCCCTCACCCACCTGAACTCTGCCCCTTGTTCCTCGGCTCGCAGCAGCCCTGGCCTCTCCTCCCTGTTGTGGGGACTGTCCTCTGTATCTTGCCTCTTTAATCGCACATGGATGTCTTGACTTTCTGGCCATCCATCCACCTCCCCACCCTCCTCAGTCTCCCCTGCCCTCTCCAGCTGCAATGCTCAGCCCTGTCCTGCTTTCCTGCCCAGCACCCTGTTGTCCTCAACAAATCAATTACATGAACAAGGAAAGGGAGTCTTAAGAGACTGAGCAAATAACTGTGATGCATAGACCTTGTTTGAAGCCTGATTTCAATCCACCAACTAGAAAACAACGATAAAATTGAGGAAATTTGGCCAATGGACATTTGATTATATTAATCATTTATCATTTAGAAATTTTGGAGTGGGGCTGGAGCAGTGGTTCAGAGGTTACGGCACTTGCCCAGCATGCACAAGTACACAAGTTCAAACCCCAGCACCCACGTACACAACTAAGTGTCAGAGCAACGAAAGCCACGTGAAAAACTCAATAAAAATTGATTCTATCTCTCTCTCTCTCTCTCACTATCCTCTCTTTAAAAAAATTTTTTTGGAGTAAGGGCTGGAGCAGAGGCTTAGTGGTTATGTGCTTGCCGGCCACGCGCAAGGATGCAGGTTTGAACCCCAGCACCAAGTACACAATAAAGTGTCGGAGCAACAAAAGCCACATGAAAAGCTAAATAAAAATTGATTCTCTCTCTCTCTCTCTCTCTCTCTCTCTCTTTAAAAAAGAATTTGGAATAATAAGGTATTAGGCTTATGGTTTTTTTCTGTTTGTTTCTGGGTTTTTTTGTTTGTTTGCTGTTTGGTTTTTGGTATTGGGGATTGAACCTAGGGGTGCTTAACCACTGAGAAACATCCCCAGCCCTTTTTATTTTTCATTTTAAGACAAGGTCTCACTAAGTTGTTGAGGCTGGCTTTGAACTTGTGATCCATTTGCTGCAGCATCCGAGTCACTGGGATTACAGTGTGCCACTGTACCCTGCTGTGCTAATGTTTGTAAAAAGTCTTTTGTCTTTGTCAGGCCCAGTGGCACACAGCTATAATTCCAGCTGCTTGGGAGGCTGAGGCAGAAAGAGGCTGAAGAGTCAGTTTGGGCAACTTAGAGACATCCTGTCTCAATATAAAAAGAAGAATGGAAAAGGCCAGGGTGTAGCTCACTGGTAGAGCACTTGCCTAGCCCCACAAGGCCCTGGGTTCAGTTTCCAGTACTGGAAAAAAGAAAAAAGCAATTTTGTCTTTTGGAGAAACTTACTAAAGATTTATGTATGAATTCAAATAATGTCTGGGATTTGCTCCAAGATATTCCAGAGGTTGGGAAGAGCAGGTGGAGTGTAGACAACACAGAAATGACTTTTGAGTTGATAACTGTTGAAGCTGAATGATAGGAATTTGGGGTTATTCTGTTCTGTCTACTTTGCAATTATTATTTTTTTTTTGTGGTTTCATTTGGTGATGGAACCCAAGCCCTAACAAAGCTGAACACACACTCTACCACTGAGCTACATGCCCAGTCTACTTTTTGACTATTTCTGTGATTCAAAGAAAAAGTTTTTAGAAGGTAAGGAAATCCTATATCTCAAATATTTTTGTCCAAATAAAGGTTGATTTTTCCAGGTGATTCATTAGCCAAGATTTCTGGGCAGCTCAAATTTCTTTCTTTGTTTCTTCTTTTCCTTTGGTGATCCTGGGATTGAACCTAGGGTTTGGGCATCCTAAGCAAGTGCTCTACCACCAAGTCACATTCCCAATCCATTTTATTTTGAGGCAGGATCTAAATTGCCCAAGCTGACCTTGAACTTGTGATATTCCTATGAGTAGCTAGAAATCATAATTTTATTTTTTTCAGTGCTGGGGGTGGAGACCAGGGCCACATGCATGCTAGACATGCACTCCACCTTGCAGCTGCAGCTGCAGCCCCGGATAGCTAAAGTTTTGCTGTGCTTTGTACATTCCCAGTGGGACTCAGCTCCTGAAGCTCTATGAATTGATTAAGTCATGACTGTAAATGGACAGTTTCAGGATGTGCTAAAAGAAATCCTTTCTCAACACTAAGCCCTCAATACTGTCACTTGCTCTCCCCTTGGCCTTCACAGCCAAGCTTTGGAAAGGTGGCTCTCAACCCATCTTTTCTTCCTGGTCCTCACTCCATCCTTCCAGCTCCTGCCCTGTGAGAACCGATCTAGCAAGCCCTGTTCTCTGGGTTCTGCTCAACCCAGCCTCTGCAACATGCAGGGCTGCCTATGGTCCACCCACACCCACAATGCCCCCATGTTGTTGAGTCCTCCCTTCCCTGTGCTCTGTAGGGACAGTGCTTCTCCCTGCCCCAGCAGCTCCCTTAGCTGCTCTTTTGTCACATCCCCTCCTCCCCAGCCTCTTAAGTTGGGGCTCCTCAGGGCTCCTTTCCCTCCTTGCTTTCCATATGCTCCTGGACCAGCTTATCTAGGCCTATGGCACATCACTGTGTTCTTGATTTCCAAATCCCTACTACCAGTCCAACCTCTCCCTGGAGCAGACCCCAAATGAATGTCTCTGCAGGGGCACTTCTGCTTGATTGTCACTAAGACTCTCCCAACATCATGTTCAAATTAAATTCCTCGTTACTAGCTCCTGCCCAGCCTCCTTTGGGCCTTGGTTTATACCACCTAGCATAACAGGCCAGAAGGTAGAATTCCCCCCACATCGTTTCTGCCTCTTCCCCGGCATCTTGCTTTTAAGTTTCCTTTTGGCATGTTCAAACTGTGTCACCATATCCCTCAATCTCTCTGAGCCTGAGTTTCCTTATCTGTAATATGGGGACAACATATACCTCCAAGAGTTGTCTAGAGGTTCCAGGAGGTATCAAAGACCTAGCAGACAGTGAGTGCTCAGCTCAGCAAAATGTGAGCTGAGCCTATAACTCCAGGAACTTGGGAGGCTGAGGCAGGAGAACACCAAGTTCAAGGTCAACCTTGGTAACTTAGCAAGACCCTGTCTCAAAATAAAAAATAAAAAAGGGCTAGGAGGTAGGTGTGGTGGCCCACAACTATAATCCTAGCAACTACGGAGGCTGAGGCAGGAGGAGCACAAGTTTGAGGACAGCCCCAGTAATTTAGTGAAGTCTTAAGCAACTTAGTGAGACCCTGGCTCAAAACAAAAATAAATAAATATTTAAACAGAGTGGAAGACTGGAAATGTAGCTCAGTGGTAAAGCACCCCTGAGTTAAATCCCCAGTACCAAAAA
>PVKS010028056.1:0-26888 GCA_004027875.1 Aplodontia rufa | reverse complement strand
ACCAAAAAAAAAAAAAAGGAAAGAAAAGAAAGAAAAAAAGCTGAATTTATACCTCAAGACCACTGAAAAGCATGCTTTTAGCTCTTTTAATTATTGGCTTTTTAATTGAGGAAATCATCAGTTAAAATGATTTGGGCTCCAATATTATCTAATAAAATGTGGGAAGCCGTTTTATGTAGTCATTACTGACAAGTAAAGGATAGTTAAATTCCTCTTGATTATAGAAGAAAACAGGCTGGGCACTGTAATGGATTTAAATTCACCCTCTGGTTTGTTCCATTCAGTAGTGATGTTGTCTTCTTTGACACAGACCAGTTTATGTCTGACTTGGAACACCAGCCATCAGGTTCAGCAGAGAAATGGCCTAACCACAGTGAGCTCTCATGTCCAGCTCCTTTCTGGAGAATCTAGAGGGTGAGTGTTGATTGAAATGTGTCATTGCTTTTGTGCCCTAGTCTGGTGTTTGCATGCAGTGTCTGGATTTGCATGAGCTACACAGGAGCAGATATGTACAGGCACCTTCTTGATAGGCCCACTTGTTATCTTTGAAGCTACACTTTGACTATAAGACTCTGTTTTTTAAAATCTAACCATATTTAGGCTCTTATTTATGTGCTTATAATTTCAGTCTGGGATTGAATGAAAGGTGGGTGTTTAATTAGATTTTTAAAACCAAAGCAGAGAGAGGGTGTGTGTGTGTGTGTGTGTGTGTGTGTGTGTGTGTGTGTATGTAATGAATATACAGACTATTATGAGTTCTGTGGTTTGGGTACTCAGTAAATTTTGTTGTTGATTAGGTGTGTAAGCCTGCTCATTTCAGGTCAAGTATTCATTCTGATCAAGTTTTGGTGTAAGGCAATATGGAATGGAAGTAATGCAAGAAATTGTATTCCCTTTTCAGAGGCAAACCAGATTATTTATCTTTGGCCCATGTTTGCATTCCTGTTAGTTCATCTGGGGCTGTACTTGTAGGGAAGGTACCTTAGTAGTGGAGCAAGTATCTTTTTTTTTTTTTTTTTTTTTTAAGAGAGAAGGACAGAGAGAGAATCAATTTTTATTGAGTTTTTCACATGGCTTTCATTGCTCCGACACTTAGTTGTGTATGTGGGTGCTGGAGCCCCTGGAGCAAGTATCTTTGAACAAGGAGGCTAAGTGTAGGGCTCTGAATCTCAAGGACTGTCCAGGAACACAGCCTTCCCTGTCATGTTATAGCTCCTTTCTTCAAAGACTCTCAGAGACACTTAAGAAAGTATGTGATAGAAATTGTAAACATAAATCATTGTAATTGTCCAAATACCATTTGAATTTTATTTAAAAATGAATTTAGGGCCAGTGTGGTAGTTGTTGCACACCTATAATCTCAGTGACTAAAGGGGGCTGAGGCAAAAGGATCACAAATTCAAAACCAGCCCCAGCAACTTGGGAGGTCCTTGTCTCAAAATAAAATATTAAAAAGGGGAAGGGGCTGGAGTGGTAACTCAGCAGTTAAGATACTTGCCTGACATGCATAAGGACACAGGTTCATACTCCCAGTACCTTGTACAAAACGAAGTGTCAGAACAACAAAAACCAGATGAAAAACTAAATAAAAATGATTCTCTGTTTTTCTCTCTCTCACTGTCCCTCTCTTTAAAAAAAAGAAAAAAAGAAAAGAAAAGAAGGCTTGGGATGTGGCTCAGTGGTTAAGTGCCAATAGGTTCAGTCCCTAATACCAAAAATAAGTAAATAATTTAAATGAATTTAGGTTTAGAAAAGAGACATTAGAAAGCATGTCTGATATGCAAATCTTTTTTTTAACAGAGAGCTAATTTTATTTTTCATATTTTTTTTTATTTCCTCCATTTAGTTATGTATGTGGTGCTGGGGTTCAAACATGGGTCCTCATGCATGCCAGGCAAGTGCTCTGCCACTGAGCCACTTCTCCAGCCCTACTATGCAAATCTTTAGGATTTTGAAGCCTCTGGATTACCTATCAGATAAGACACTAAAACCCTTGCTTCTTTTTTTTTTTTTTTTTCAGGGCTAAGGACCAAACTCAGGGCCTTGCATGTGCTAGGCAACCACTCTGCCACTGAGCTAAATCCCCAACCCCTAAATCCCTGACTTCTACCAGAAGTTGGCCTGGTCTCACATCATTCTTATCTCACCATGAGAGGAATGAATAATAGTGGTGACTAGATTCCTATATGGGGATTTATGACTCAGGAGAGTTATAACTGGAAGGATTTAAAAGAATTTCCTCATAGTAAGAAAATCTTGCAGAAAAATTAGGTAAATCACACTAGTCACATCATAGCCAAACCAAGACTAAAGCGTATGCTTTTCTATGTGTGAAGTAACACATTGGTCACTAGTGATCTTGGTTAGAAAGATGTGTTTCTCTGTAATGAATAAGGGGTGAGAACATTGAAACAGCAATGTATAAACCTTTAAGATGTTAGAGCTATGAAAGAATTTGATATGTGGGTTGGGTCTAGTATTTTGTTTACTTGCTTGTTTTTTTGAGGTGGAGAGACTTATCTATTTGTTAAGCCCTGGGGAAAAGCATCCACGAGGGAAGAGGTTGAGACTGATAAAAGATGTAGAGAATGAAGAAAATTGATGGAGCAAGGTCATGAAAAGGACCTAGAGTATAGGTCATAGAACGAATCCTAAGAATCTGTGGCTCTGAAACTCAGATTTGGTCCTTCGATATAATAGATTTGGAAGTCAACAGTTGGTAGGATTTTTTCAGAGAAGATAAAGGGATCTTCTGATAATTCTAAAATGTTTTTGAGAGACTGGGGATGTTGTTCATTGGTAGAGTATGTGCCTGGCATGCATGAGGCCCTTGTTTCAGTCTCCAGCATTGGGGGTGGGAGAGTTGGATGGCAAAGTGGTAGATACTGAGACTCACATTAACCCAAATTAAAAAGTATTTTTCATATTTTAGTTTTTGCTGATAAAAAAAAAGAGGTACATGCCAACATTTAAATATTCTTTCAAGTACCTGTGAACTGTTTTTCTTAGCTGGTGATTTAATGTTTGTAAGACATTTTATTACAGTTTTAGAAAAAAGAACTGCCAAAAAAAAAAAAAGAAAAGAAAAAGAACTGCCATCACACACATCAAAGGTTTCTTCAAAAGAAAGCCGGCTATCTGGCCATGGTAGTGTACACCTGTAATCCCAGGGACTCAGGAGGCTCAGACAGGAGGATTGCAAATTTGAAACTAGCCTGAGCTACTTAATGAAACCCTGGCTCAAAATAAACAATTAAAATGGTGGTAGACTACCCCTAGGTTCAGCGTCTAGTACCACCAAAAAAAAAAAAAAAAGAAGAAGAAGAAAGGAAAAGGAAATTTGTCTTAATAACAGTACAGTACTAATGTCTTTTCTTAATTAATTGTGAAAAAGAGTACAGTAATTTCTTTATTGGGAATAGTGGCACATGCCTGTGATCCCAGTGACTCAGGAGGCTGAGAGAAGGAGGATGGTGAGTTCAAAGCCAGCCTTAGCAACTTGGTGGGTCCCTCAGCAATTTAACAACTTAATAAGACCCTAGCTCAAAATAAAATATTAAAAGGACTGGAGATGTGGCTCAGTGGTTAAGTGCCCCTGGGATCAATCCCCAGTACCAAAACAAGGAAAAAAAAATTTTTTTTTTAATTTAAAAAAATAAAAACTGGGGCTGGAGCTCAAGGGTTCCGGTGCTTGCCTGGAATGCATGAGGACTTGGGTTCAAACCCCCAGCACCACATACCCAACAAAGTGTCAGAGCAACGAAAGCTAAGCGAAAACTAGAATAAAAAAATTGATTCTCATTCTCTCTCTCTCTCTCCTCCCCACTCTCACCATGTCTCCCTCCCCCCCCGCCCGCCATCCTTCTCTCTTTAAAAAAATTTTTTTTAAATGGGCTGGGGATGTGTCTCAGTGGTTAAGCACCTGTGGGTTCAAACCCTGGTACCAAAATAAAGGGTTGGGGATGTGCCTCAGTGGTTAAGTGCCCCTGAGTTCAATCCCTAGTACCAAAAAAATAAATAAGTTAGCTGGGGGTGTGACTCAGTGTTAGAGTGTTTGCCTAGTGTGCATGAGGTCCTGGGATTGAGTGCCAGCACAGCAAAAAATTAATTTTTGGGAGGTGCAGTGGCATAGCCCTACAGTCTAGCTACTCAGGAGGCCGAGGCAGAAAGATTAATCCCAGGAGTTTGAGGGTAGTCTGGGCAACACAGCAAGCCCATCTCAAAACAGTAATAGTAGTAGTGGTGGTGGTGGTAGTGGTGGTGGTGGTGGTGGTAACAACACCATGTCAGTTAAAAACATAATATGAGAAAGCTCAAGCTGGTAATCTAGCTTACAATACATAAATATTCTGTTACCATTATGGTGCTGTTTCATTTTCATTAATATAAACTAATGAATGAAGATTCCAGAGTACAATGATTTAATCACATTGGAAGTTTCTCTCACACCTTATGGTAACTCAGAGATCAGGATTCCTTTTGATGTGTTGTTTCTTTCTCCTAAGTTTTGTCAAAATAGAGTCACCACTTTGAGGATTGAATGTTAGCCTGAAGCAAGGATTGGGGAAGGGAGGGAAGAAGAAAGCCAAGCAAGGGATGAGAAAGATGATGTAAACATCAGTTTTTTGCTTATAGTACATTGGAAAAATTTCATTGGCTATACCTAGCTACACAGGGAAAGTTGGGAAATCTGGTCTGTAGTGAGCAGTCATGTGGCTAGTTAAATCTGTTATTATTATAAAAGAAAGAAATGAAATAGCAGCTACTATAGATACCATCTGAATTTTTCTTTTTTGTGCTGGGGATTGAGCACAAGGATACTTTACAATTGACTGAACTACATCCCCGGTCCTTTTTATTTTTTATGTTGACACAGGGTTTGCTGAGTTGCTGAGACTGGTCTTAAACTTGCTATCCTCTTGTTCCTGCCAAATTGCTGGGATTATAGGCATGTGTTTCTACACCCTGGTACCTGCTGAATTTTTAAGAACTTATTTCTGGTTTTAGCTTCAGAAGGCAAATTAATCAGATTTTGATAATTACAAAATTAATTTCATCCACTTTTGCCCTACATAGGTGAATTCAGTATTTCATGTATTAGTTTAGATGGTATTCTTATAATTTATCACATAACCTAAAAATAAACTTAGTGTAACTGCTGCAGAGTAGCACATTACACGGTATTACTAGATTTCTTATCTACTTAAAATCATTTATATTCTTCACTTCCAGATTTCTTGTTTCTTCATTTCAAATGAAGTTCAGAAAATGATTACACCAGTATGTAGGGTTCATTTTTATTTAAACATAATATCTCCATTAAATTTTTTACCCAAAATTATTATGGGGGGTGGCAGTGAGGAGCTAGGGATTGAACCCAGAGGCACTTAATCTCTCAGACACATCCACAGCCCCCCGCCCTTTTTTTTTTTTTTTTTTTTTTGTAGTGAGACAGGGTCTTGCTGAGTTGTATACGGCCTCAATAAGTTGCTGAGGAATTATACCTTTAATCTTGGGGGTTTAGAAAACCAGGATAAAATTTGATAAAATTCTGGTGAATGTTGATTGCAGTCTTAAGAGGAAATAACAGCTGAGCTTGGTGGTGCTTGCCTATAATTCCACCAGCTGGGGCTAGTGTGAGGATTACAAGTTCAAGGCCAATCTGGACAACTTAGCGTAAGACACTGTCTCAAAATAAAGTTTTAAAAAGGGCTGAAGGTATAGTTCAGTGGTAGAGCCCTTGCCTCCTAACATGGGTTCAGTCCCCAGTACCATCCCTTGTCCACTCCCCTAGTAGGTTCAGAATTCTTTATAAAAGTGCTGCTAGAAAGTCCCTTTGGTGTTTGTAACAATGTGCCAAAGTGGCAGTGCCCTAACCTTTTCCATTGGGTTGTGAGATTTCATACCATACAGTGTTTGTCAGCTCTAACTTTGAATTCTTACACATGGAAAATAGCTCTGAAGGAGAGGACTCCTGCTATTCAAGCACCTCATTCTTAGTGTAGAAATAGCATTCTAGTGGACTGCTAATCTGAATATTTCTTGGATATAAAAATTTTGTTTTGTAACAGCAGGTATTGTTGATGCCTCTGACTCTGCTTTTATTTAAACAAACCCAGGTGTTGGGGTAGTTGAGGATGGTGGCTGCCAAAAGTGGGCCAGATGCTGTGACCTACATAACCTGTTAGTACTGGTCTTGAGGGCTCTTATTTTAGGCTTAAAAATTCACTTTACTCTTTAAAGGGAGGATAGGGGCATAAACTCTTCACTCTTTTACTAGTTCTTAAGATGGCAGAAAAACAAAAAGTCACCTCAAATACTTAGTGGACTAAGGTTTAAATAAATCAGTAAATTCATGTGTATATACATTAAAATTGAAGATAGAGGGGCTGGAGCAGTGGCTCAGTGGTTGGAGTGCTTGCCTGGCATGCGCAAGGACACAGGTTCGAACCCCAGCACCAGGTACACAGTGAAGTGTCAGAGCAACAAAAGCCACGTGAAAAACTAAATAAAATTGATTCTTTCTCTTTCTCTCTCTCTCTCACTGTCCCTCTCTTTAAAAAAAAAAAAAAAGAAGAAGATGAAATGGTAAGCATTGTATTTTTCGGCACCAGGGATTGAACCCAGGGGCACAGACCACTGAGCAACATCCCCAGCTCATTTTTAATTTTTTTATTTTGAGACAGGTATAAGTTGCTTAGGGCCTTACTAAATTGCTGAGACTAGCCTCAAACTTGGGATCCTCCTGCTTCAGCCTCCCCAGTCACTGAGACTACAGGCATACACCACCATCCCTGGCTCAATCATTAGTATTTTTAAAAAAATAGCATCTGAGTGTTGTATTTATCAAGATTTCTAATATTTTCTGTAACAATTCTACATCATAGATTTGTTTGCCAAAAATATTTTTAATTGGTTCAGTTGACACCTAAGTTTTGGCCAGTCCCAGCAGGAAGTTATACCTCAGAAACCCAAAGGTGAGAACCTGAACTAAGAGCCCCCAGAATGAGGGCAAAGTGAGGAAAGAAGGAAAGCAAAGGACTTGCATAATTAACAAGCTGGGCTCAAGTTATGGTTAGACTGTGTAAATACTGTTGCCATTCTGATTCCCTTTCCTAAGTTTTTGTTTTCATTCTTCTTTATCTACAAATCAATTTAGGTAATGGAGAATGGAAATAATATTGATCAGACTTGTTTTATTTTGTTTGCACTACTGGAGATTAAACCTGGGACACTACCACCACTTAGCTTCATCCAGTCTTTTTTTATTTTTTATTTTTCCCTTCGGTTGAGACAGGATCTTTCTAAGTTTTTGAAGCTGGGCAATTCTCCTACCTCAGCCTCCCAAATTGCTGGGATTACAAGCATGTGCTAATGTGCCTGGTTTGATCAGACTTTTATTATAAATAATACCTTCCCTCCTGTTTCAGAAATGTGATGTTTTCATTCTTACCTAAATATACTTGGTAATTAGATGGAGAATGCTCAATATGGACCCTCATCCTTAGGAAAATATAAGCATTGACTTATAAAGACTCAGAAAACAAATCTTATAGTTGAAGTGCTAAAGTACCTTTTTAAAAAAATTTTTAACCCAGGGGTGCTTAACCATTGAGCCATATCCCTGGCCTTTTTTTAAATTTTGAGACAACGTCTCACTAAGATGCTGAAGGACTTCACTAGTTGCTGAGATTAGTTTTGAACATCGGATCCTCCTGCCTCAGTCTCCCAAATTGCTGGATTATAGGTATGCACTAACTGCATCCAGCTAGTTGCTAGATTCTATTTTCTTTATTTTACAAAAGAGAAAAGAAGGTTGGGAAGTGTTTGAGTGACTTCCCTGATGCCACTCCACCAACTGATGTCAGAGTTGAGATTGATCCCATCCAACTTGCCCCAGAGACAAAGCTTCTTTTCTACTATTCTACATCCTCCCTACAGTTCTGCCTTCAACTCATCTTTATGAGAGCTGAGACAGGAAGGCAGAATAGCACCTTGTTCCATCTCAGGTGGGAAAGTGTGTAAAGCACCATATCTAATGAGATTTGTTGTTTTAAAACCTGAACAATGGGCTGGAGCGGTGGCTCAGAGGTTGGAGCACTTGCCTGGTATGCACAAGAACCACATAAACAACTAAGTGTCAGAGAAACAAAAATCAGATGAATAAATAAAATTAATTTTCTGTTTAAAAAAATAAAAACATGAACTATGAAATAAAAATTGAAAAAGCTATGTTTCATGGCAGCCTGGAGCATCTCTGAAGAGACTGCCTGTAGAAGGGTAAGTGATAGAAAAACATGATTGTATGTGAGCTGGGTGCTTGCTTATATTTCTGGCTTTATGCCACTGCTGCAAGATTTGCCTAAAATAGACACTGTCAAAATCAGATGTTATATTTTAGTGTTAATAACATTCTCTGGCTGGGTTCCTGAAATCCCAGTGACACAGGAGGATCACAAGTTCAAGGCCAGCCTGGATAATTTAGCAAGACTCTTATCTTAAAATAAAAATTTAGAAAGAAAAAAAAATAGAAAGGACTGGGGATATAGCTCAATGGTAAAGTGCCCCAGGGTTTGATTCCCAGTACCAAAAAGATAACAACAGCAGCACTCTGTTCCCCTTCCTACCCAGTACTTAATGAGTTTTTACAGTACTGGTTTCAAATAACTTCTGAGGGATTATATTAAATTAGGATCCATGTGCAGATATTGAGATTTCCTCAGTAGTAAGGCTCTTGCCTTTCAGGAGCTCACAACCTATCTGGGAGATAGATAATGATTATGCCTACTGATACTCTAATGTGAATGGGGAAGGTTAGAGGTACAGAGATTGTAGGCCTGTGTGTACTCTGTCATAGCACCAGAGTAGTTTACAGTACCCCCAGAATCCACCCTGAAAATACTGTTCTTTGAATTTTATGTTGCTTAGAATAACAGAGACCTATTCCAGCCACCTTTATGTTTCTACTTTATGTACCATATAAGAGGTTTTCACCATCTCTAATACATTGATGAGGAACCTGAAGAGAAAAATATATTCTCAACCAAAGCTTACTCACAAGTAAGGAGTAAGTTTAGAGTTATATTTCATTCTTTGCAAACAACCATCATGAATGATCAGTAAATTCTAACCTGGCAAGTCCACTTAAAAATCATTTAATGAAGACCTGTAAAGGGGCTAGAGCAGTGGCTCAGTGGTTAAGACACTTGCCTGGCATGCTCAAGGACACAGGTTCAAACACCAGCACCACATAAACAGTGGTGTGTCAGAGCAATGAAAGTCACATGAAAAACTAAATAAAAATTGATTCTCTCTCTTCTCGCTGTCCCTCTCTATAAAAAAAGACCTTTATAAATCTATACCAATTACCTTGAAAAGTCTGTTGTCAATTCTTATCAATTCTTGACTATGTGCTCGCTACCATTAAATAATCTTTAGCTGTTTTATAATTAAATCCCTATGGCTTTGGGCTGGAACAGTGGCTGGGCGGGTACTGCACTTGCCTGGCATTTGCAAGTACACGGGTTCAAACCCTAGCATCCACATACACAACTGTGTCAGAGCAACAAAACCCATGTGACAAACTCAATAAAAATTTGTTCTCTTTGGCTCTCCCCGCACCCCTCTGTCCTTCTCTCTTAAAAAAGAGAAAAAAGTCTCTATGGCTTCTAGTCCCTAACTCTTTCAGTACACATTCAGTGCTAACCACAGTCAAGCCTCTTTTTTTTTTTTTTTTTTTTTTTAATGGTACTGAAGTTGAATGCAGAGCCTTGCTGGGGATACTCTATCACTGAGCTACATCCTCAGCTCTCCCCACCCTTCTAAATTTTATTTAAGTTGCCCAGGCTAGCCTTGTACTTATGAAATTCTTGCCTCAGTCTCCTAAGCAGTTGGGATACATGGGTGAGCCACCATGTCCATCAACCAATCTTCATCCTTTCTTTCTTTACATACCATCCTGAGTGCTATCACTTGGAAATTACTGACATGAATGATGCTCCCTCACCCCAGTACTGGGGATTGAACCTAGACCCTTGTGCATGCAAAGCAAGCACTCTTATCTCTGAGCTTAACTTCAGCCTTTATTTATTTATTTATTTATTTATTTTTAGCTTTATTTTGGTACCAGGGATTGAAACACGTAACTACTAAGCCACACACCCAGCCCTTTTTTTATTTTTATTTATTAAAGAGAGAATCAACTGCTTCAGCCTCTAATTTTTAAATTTTGAGATAGAGTCTCAGTGAGTTGCTTAGGGCCTTAGTAAGTTGCTGAGGCTGGCTTTGAACTTGCTATCCCCTTGCCTCAGCTTCCCCAGCCACTGGGATTACAAGCGTGTGCTACCACCCCCCAGCTTTTCAGCCCTTCTTTATTTATTATTATTTTTTTAAAAGAGAGAAGGACAGTGAGAGAGAGAATGAGAAACAATTTTTTATTTTAATTTTTCATGTGGCTTTTGTTGCTCCAAGACTTCATTGTGTATGGGGTGCTAGGGTTTGAATTCACATACTCGTGCATGCCAGGCAAGCGCCGTAACTGCCAAGCCATTGCTCCAGCCCTTATTTATTTATTATTAAAGAGAGGGACAGTGAGCAAAAGAGAATTTTATTTAGTTTTTTACGTGTTTTTCATTGCTCCGACACTTCATTGTATACGTGGTACTGGGGTTCGAACCCATGTATTCTCACACATGCTAGGCAAGCGCTATAACCACTGAGCTACCACTCCAACCCCTTTCCAGCCCTTTTTAAAATTTTTGTTTTGAGTCAGGGTTTTGCTAAATTGCCCAGGCTGGCCTTGAATTTTTGATCCTCCAGCTTCAGCCTCCTGAGTAGCTATGATTACAGGCATATACCACCTCACTCCATGAAAGAGGTTTTGCTAGTCTAACACCAACATTGTATAGATAAGGAAAGTCTTAGATATGTGAAATAACCTGTCAAAGAATGCACATGAAGCTGGGCATGGTGGCGCATACCTGTTATCCTGGTGGCTCAGGAGACTGAGGTGTAGGAGGCAGGAGGATTGCAGCAAGTTCCAAGCCAGCCTCAGTAACTTAGGCTATAAGCAACTTAGTGAGACCCTATCTCAAAGTAAAAATGGACTGGGTACGGTTGTGACTCCGTGGTTAAGTGCCCCTGGGTTCAGTCCCTGGTACAAAAACAGAAAACAAAACAAGCCCCCCCCCCCAAAAAAAAAGAAAAAAACACCACACACATGAAGTTGGTGTCAAAGTATGATGAATAAAGTAAACCTAATTAATAGACTACTCATCAGCATACATATTTGCTTTCCCAAAGCCTTATGCTTTTTTTGAGAGAGGGGAACAGTGAGAAAGAGAATTTTTTTTTTAAGAGAAACAACTTTATTTAGTTTTTCACATGGCCTTAGTTGCTCCAACACTTAGTTGTTGTACGCTGTGCTGGGGTTTGAATCTGGGTCCTTGCGCTTGCCAGGCAAGCGCCGAAACCGCTGAGCCACCGCTCCAGCCCCGAGAAAGAGAATTTTATTTAGCTTTTCATTACTCTGAAATTTGGTTGTGTATGTGGTACTGGGGTGCGAACCCAGGTCCTTGTGCATGCCAGGCAAGAACTGTAACTGCTGAGCCACCGCTCCAGCTCCCAGCTTTCTGCTTTTCACTGGAATGAAACCCATGCAAAACTTCTCCCACAATTCCAGGTCTCTTATGTGACTGTGTCTAAATCTCTTCCTTCCTGCCTTGCCACTGATTTTTCATTTGGATATTTCCATTTCCAGTTCCAGACCCTACCTGTCACCTTCCTCTCTTAAATTCTTTTCAGCTTATTTCCAGTAGTGATAGCATCTTTTCTTTTATTCTCAGAACCTTAGAGGTGGAAAATGGATCTTTCCTCCTACTTGCTCTGCAGGGTAACCATAGTGCCCAGCTCCTTTGTATTTTCTTTATCTAATCCATTTCCCTGCCTACTGTGCTTTTGAATTCCAAGAGCATATAGCCATTTTTAAAGCTGATTGCATTATTCACTAAGCATGTAACGTTAAGGCAAATGGTGTGAATTGTCATAGCCTTAGTTTAACTCCTCTGTAAAGGGGCATAATATTTATCTTAAAGTGTTGTTATCAAAGATTATGTGGATATATATTTTTAGTTTTCTTGATATGCCTAGGAATGGAATTAGTATAGAATTTTCAGTTGTAAAGCATGAAATGAGAAGATGTGAGAACTAAAGTTTCTTGTTTAGAGAATTTGGTTTTTCTTTTTCTATGGTTGCTAAGGATTGTACCAAGTCAAGTCCTTTTTTTTTTTTTTTTTTTTTTTTTTTTTTTTTTTTTTTTTTTTTTTTTTTTTTTTTTTTTTTTTTTGGTGGGGGGAGGCTGAGATTGACCTTGAATTTGAGATCCTCCTGCCTTGGCCTCCCTAGTTGCTGGAATTAAAGGTATGCACCAGCACATCTGGCTTGTTTGGGGATTTGGGATTTTCCTTCCCTTCATTATTGATTAAGATGGAAATTCTTTCCACTAGGCCTCATAGAGCATTATGCTCCCTGAGGTACTTGGCGCACATCAAAATAAACTAATAGAAAATGAGAGCCTGCAGTCAGAAAGGACCACTAATAATACAAATGTCCCATATCATAACAGGTACTTGTATTAGGTAGGATAACAAAAAATAACTCCTGCATCTTTGTGGTTTTGCTCTGGACAAAGCATTTTCATTCACTTTACATACTACGTGGCACTATGGGAATCAGTAACGGAAAACATGGGAATTCAAATTAGGGAAAGGTTAGATTAAGGTGAATGCTTATATCACAGGTACCCTGTCCTCTGCTCTGGAGCATGAGCCTTTGTAGAGAAGATAAGAAGGTTTTCTAATTTCTTAGTCATTCCCTTTCCTAACCAAACAGAACTGAGAGGGAGAGAGAAGGATCTGAAATTGCTTGGGGAATGTTTTGGTCTTTAATTTAGTCACTCAGCTCAGGAGCAGGCTTAAGTGCTTCCTTTAACCTTTATTGAAAGCCTTAAAAATGGAAATAGTTGAGGGATAACAGTATAAAGCATCATTTGGTGTCACTTAGAGGTCACTAATCATTCTTCCTTTTCTTCTTTTTCAGTGAACGAGATAATTGGGAGAGACATGTCCCAGATTTCTGTTTCCCAAGGCTCAGGGGTGAGCAGAAACACTCCCATCCTGGGTCCTGAGTCCCTGGATTTAGGAAGATCTGATGGGCTCTAACAGTGCTCACTGCAGCCTTGTATCCATCAACTTCTCATCATGTTTCTCTCTTGGACCTTGGGTTTTCAATTCTTTGGCCTTCAGGACTGTTGCCAGGAGTTGGATTCACCACTGTGGGGAAAAGCAGCATTCCTCCACCTCAGGCCTTGGTTAGATTTTGTAGAATAACAGGAGCAGCATAGGCTGTTTAAGCTTTGGGGAAAAGAGCTTTGCATTTTTTATATTTAAATAGGATACTTTTATATGATGGGTGCTTTGAGTGTGACTGCAGCAGGCTCTCTATTTCAGAGGTGCTGCTTTTGCAGGTGACCTTGTTGTGTAACTAGGATTGGTAATTTGTAATGCTTTCTGGTCATTTGAAGGGCCCTTTAGTTTTGATGACATTTTTAAAATAGGAACTTTTGATAAAACCTTCCAGAGGCAAACAAAAAAGGAAAAAAAAATTAGCCTAAGCTGGTACCAATGCCTCAGAAATTTGGCATGTGTCCTGAAGCCTTCCGTAGATTCATAGGAAATAAAGCCAAATGTAGCTCATACTCTGTAAAAGTAAACTGTTAGACAAAATGAGAAGAGACCACTCCATCATTGAAGTGTTGGAATATAAAGACATTCCAGAGCATAGCTTTTTTGTAAATTTCTAGGTAATTTTCTGCAGTCTCTCCATACTGACTCCATGTCGAAACTGCTTTTTTCCCTCAGGACCATGGTAAGATGGCTACTTGTAGGTGAATTTGAAAGGTAGGGTTTTAGCTTAGTAGCTTACATTTCCTGCCATCCTAAAACCTAGCAGGCTGTACGAGTGCTAATCCTGTTTGTTTCCTGGACCCAGAACCTTTTCCAAGCTGGAGTTTCTGCCTTTGGTTGTTCTTGTCACCATGGAAGCTACAGACTCTTCCTGATGTTCCAGGCATCTTTGTAGTTCTCTTTTCTAGAGACTAGACCAGCTGTGTCAGGAGCTGAGCACAACTGAGCTATATGCATGAGAATGGACAAAGAAAATGCAGGAGTCTAATGAGAATGCTTTAGATTCACAGTGGCAAAACCTATAATCCCAGGGACTCCTGGAGGCTGAGGCAGGAGGATCCCAAGTTAAATGCCAGCCTCAGCAACTTAGCAAGGCCCTAAGTAACTTAATGAGACCCTGTATCAAAATAAAATATTAAAAGGACTGGGGATGTGGCTCAGTGGTTAAGAGCCCCTGGGTTCAATCTAATATCAAAATTAAAAAAAAAAAAAATTCACACACTGGCATGGAAGGTTTATCCCCCATTCTGTTTACAGCCTGAAATGATTTTGGCCTACCCTGTCCTTTGTGGATGACCTAAAAACCAGCCTATTTTCTAAAAGATTTTGAGGCACGTACAAAAATGAGATGGCATCAGAGACCTGGCCTTCCACACCAAAGACGCCCTGGTGCTGCTGCTGGTGAGACTGGCATCCAAGGCAGGGGTTAGTACAGACTCCAGCCTGCTGTCTACCAAAGGAGGTACCCAAGGTGGGTACTTTTTTCAAACCCTGCCCAAATCCCTTCCTCAAGTGGGATTCATTAACTGTTTCTGGGCCTATTTCAAAGCCCTTGAAGTTTTCAGTATGTTTTTAAATGAGATAATGTACTTTATTCAGGAAGCAAATTTTTTGAGTGCCTACATGTGGGACAGTGTACTAGGCTGATTGAAGACTTGGATGCTATTTTTCCAATGGATTGAGGGAACAGATGCCAGGACTCTTCTGAGGCTAAGTCAGGCCTGAGCAAGGGGCCAGCCTGTTGCCTACCACCTCTAGTCTGTAGGGTAGGAGCTGTTGACCCAAGATGAGAAAGTATGGTCATTTTGTTGTTTAAACATCATGGATTTCTCCCTTAAAACTAGTTAGAGAATAATGTCTGTACTTTAGCAGATCACTCTGGCCTCTCTGGGAACTGGATGTTTTCAAATTTTATTTGAAAGTAAGTTTTGTATCAGAGGGTAGATAGTGAGATTTGCTTCAGGGCCTGTGGTTGGAAGCCCACAGCTTCCTTCCTTTGCCTCTCAGGTCAAGTTCCAGAGACATGGCCAGACTTGCTTCATCCTCTTGCCCCTGGGGTAGCTGCCTCACGTGGGGTCCTTCCAAGACCCTTTGGGGGTTGCTTTGCTGCCCTCAAGAATCAAAGCCTCTATGATCCAGAGTTGCTATGCACCAAACTTTTGATGCCTTTTAAATACCTTGATGCCTATAGTATTAGAAATGCTTTCCTATTTAAAATAAAAGTTAAATTTTAAAATACAGCTTTGTATACTATGCAAGCAGTTTTATATCAGCTTTGTAAGAGCTTTCATGTAAGAGTCAATATTTTTTGGCTTTGTAGGTAAAGACTTAAAATTTTTGTGCAACGTAGTAGTTTTAAAGCACACATCCCTTGGACTATGCAAATTAATTTCCAGTGGCAGCATTAAGAAACTGGGCATGTGATAGCACGCACCCCTTCGTTCTCAAACTTGTGCTAGACCTTGGATTGAGGAATGAACAAGCAGCCTTATGCTTCTTAGAGATACACAGAGAAACATGGCTGAAAACAGCTTTAAAAGGAACAGGTGTCTTCAGGTTCACGTGTGTTGCTGCTGCCCCGGGTCAGACCCCCAACAGGGCCAGCTACTGTCACCGGACCTTTATTGGGCCTAGCTGTGAGGACCTGTTTGTGATATTCAGAAGAGATATTTTGGTCATCTTTAAGGCCCAGGCGGGCTCAGACTGAAACCTGTATTTTATAAAATGGATATTTAGTAAAGAAACTTGTTCTCAGTTATGTTTACAGGACTTGGAATCGTGCTTTCTTATACAGTTTATATTTTAAAACCTTTTATAGGAGTGCAGTGCTCCTTACACAAATACGAAGGGAAGAAGAGCCAGCAGTGCAGGCTTCTCCTTACAGTGCTGAAATAATAAATGGTGACAGACTGATGGTCTCTTTGAAATCTGTCTTGAGTTTTTCTCCATCTGAAGCTGGCTGGAAACCCTTCACTCTGAGGCCACAGTTAAGGGCACTGTGGCTTTTAAAAAGTTCACTTGGTCAGGAACTTTGTCATTTTACAGAGGAGGAGAGAGTTCCAAATTCCTTCTGAGGCTTCAGTTCTTCACCCTTTAATGGGTGCAAAGGACATTCCATGGTGTTTCCTGGGTTTGGTACAACTGGCCTTCCCAAGATGTAACAAGAAAGCTGACAGAAAGTCCCCTTTACAATTTTAAGCCTGAGTTTTTGTGTGGGGGCCCTCTGCCCCCTAGTGTTCTCTGGGGATGCTGCAGCACAGTCCAGAATAGCTAGCTTATGGTCCTGTCAACTGGTGCTCTTTGTGCCTGGCTGGCTATCATCCTTGTGTGGGGCAATCCCTGGCCCAATGTGGTCTCTGAATTCATTCAAGTATCCTGAGGTCAGGAGCTGGCTCTCTGACCTCCCTACCTGCCACAGGGGGAGTAGAGCATTGGGATCTCTATTCAGAGGCTCAGGTGGACCCTTGATTCTCCCATGAGTCATACATTGGGGGAACCAGGGTTTACATTTTAAAAAGAAAAGCAAGCCTGCAGTATGCCTGTCAGCCCCACACTATCCTAGGCAGAATGGATCAAATTCTCTCCGGGTGCTTCTCAAGAGGCTCATCATCCCATCAGCAGCAGGGTAGCCCCACTTTACCCCCATCCCTGCATGCATATTTGGGGTGAATAGGCAGAGAAATAAGTCAGGGGTGGACCTAGGCTTGGTCTTCTCTGAGTACCTTCAGGGAGCTTTGGCAAGCCAGAAAGAAGCCATCGGATTGAGGGTGCTCTGAGCACAGGAGAGGCATGTTAGCTGAGAACATCAGCTTATTTCCTGGTTTCCTCATCTACAAACACACCCACTCCTTGGGAGCTTGTAACATAGGGCGAGGTGAATCACCAACAGGCATCAGAGTGGTGTAGTCATCAGGGGCTAGCTGCAGAAGGAACACAGATTTAGCACAGGGACCTCCAGGCTCAGCCAGGCCCTTGATTCCTCAAGCTGTACAACCTCACCTGGTAGGCCTGGAAGACACTGAGCAGATCCTTCATACCAGCTGTGTATGGGACACCCTGCATGCGCACCAGGGCTCCTGGCTGGGATAACACTGATGTGGAAGTAGAAGCCAGGGCAGCAGGGGGTGTGGCAAGGTAGCCCACAGTAGTGGGGGAGACTGGAGGGCTAAGATAGGAGAGACAAGGTTTTAATAGTACATTTCACCTGTGACCTAGGCCAAGGCCTGCCCTACTGTTCCCCCCACCTCTGTCTTATGTTTAGTTCAGTTCTTCCTCTTTCCTAAAACCCCTGCCTGGCTACGCATGGTGGTGGTGCATGCCTGTAATCCCAGCAATTTGGAAGGCTGAGGCAGGAGGACTGCAATTTAACCTCAGCAATTTGGTGAGACACTGTCTCAAAATAAAAAGGGCTAGGGATATAGCTCAGTGGTAAAACACCCCTGAGTTCAACCCCTAGCAATAAAAAGTAAAACTGCTGGCTCTACATCATTTCCCCATCTATTTTATATATGACATGAACCAGCCCATGCCTATTACTCCTTTGTAATCCTCAAAAGACCTTGAATTATCTGGGTCACAACCCTTTCTCAAACCAGAACAAACAGAAGGTCTTTGGGGTTCCTGCAGCAGCATACCTGGGGTAGTAGGCTGTGTAGTTCATGTAGAGTTGAGTGCCTGGCCCTGGGTAGTAGGCAACAGGGGTAGCGGCAGCAGGCACCCTGGCAGCTGGGAGCAGTGCCGAAGAGGGATATAGAGCTGCTGTTTCAGTGGGAATGAGGGTTGGGGTGGCCTGGAAGGTGGCATAGGTAGGTGGTGAGAGGCCTAGGGACAAAGATAATACATCTGCATGAAGTCCAGTACTGCATTGGGTGGGAAAACTATAGAAATTAAGGTTTACAACAGTCTAGACCCCACATGCCGCCTCCTCCAGCTCCTGGGGCACTCACAGGGCAGCTTGCAAGGTGGAGGGGACATGCCACTGCGGCCCAAGGTGCCACCCATCAGGACACGACTCATCTCCTCTGTGGAGCAGGGAACCACTTCGACATAGCGTTCCTTCATCACCTTCTTGTGGCAACGCTGAGCAGCAGCTAGGGCCCTCTCTGCTGACATCATCTGAATGAAGGCGTCACCAGATGGCCGGCCCTGTACACACCATTGTATAAGCAGTCAAGTCTTTTGCAAGAGTACTTTACCCCAAACCACCTCTTCCTATCTGTACACACAGGTACCCTCTCCCAGAAGCAGCCTCACCTGCTGGTTGAGCACCATGTGCACACCATGGGGCCGGATGTCCACTGCTGCCTCCCCGAGAAAGCTCAGGATATCTTCAATGGTGGCTGTGTAGGGCAGGCCCCGAAGGCGTACACAGTCCCTCCCAGTCCCAGCTGCCAGTGGGAATGGGATGGGTAGCAGCGGAGCAGTCAATGTAGGAAGGAGTGGACTGGATGCATAGCGGTTCAGGACCTGGTAAAGGCAGCAACAGGTTTATCACACCAAGTAGGGTTGGGGCACAGGAGTAAAGGTGCACATGGGGGAAGCAGCACATTGTGAGGTGGGGATCCCTGGGCACTCACCTGCTGTACCTCAGCTGCAGTGCTCCTGAAGAGTTCAATGTATCGCTTACCCAGCATGCCTTTGTGCCTGCGCAGTGCAGCCTGTGCCAGCTCCTCACAGGCAAAGAGGGCAAAGGCATCACCAGTTGGTCTCCCATCAGGGTGGCGCACAAAAAGCAGCCCATCAGCGCCCCCAGTCACTGGACACTCTGGCCCCAGGAAACCTAGCACGTCTGTTGGCCCAGCTGAGAAGGGCAGTCCTCGCAGCCTCAGAATCACTTGGTCTTCCCGTGACAGGAAACGAGCCACCTCTAGTGATGTACCTGGGTAGGGGGCATGGGTGTCATTTGTGTCACCTGTCCTTGTTCCTGCTTGTCCAAACATCCACCCACACAGAGGAGGAGAGATGCAAGGGGTAGTGGTGAGTGGGATACGGGTCAAGAAGCAGGAGAGCTAGGCCCTTCTGAGGGTACACTTACCCCCTGCAATCTTTACAAACTCCTCCCCTGTTGCTTTATATACCTATGGGTAATAAAGGGAACAGCCCATGGGTCCCCATCCTGACTCAGCTTTGCCCTGCTCCACTCCCAGTCCAAAGCCCCCACCTCAATATAACGGACGCCCATGTGGTGCTTGTGTCTCTGCAGCGCTAGGTCCCGCTGCTCGCTGTCCACAAAACGGATGAGGGCCTCGCCATTTCTGCGGCCCTGGGCGTTGAGGCAGAGCGCTACACCACCCCTGTGGAGCCAGCACTGTTAGTGCCTCCAGGGTAGGCCTGCCCTCTGTGGGCCTCCCATCCTGGTATACCCACCTGGCAATGTTGAGACCTTTGAAGAAGCGAGCCACATCCTGGTCTGAAGACTGCCAGGGCAACCCACGGGCCCGTACCACAGTCTCACTGTCCACCACATCAGCCTTGCTGCTGTGGGGGCAGGGCAGAGAGTCAGAACTGTCCAGCTGTTATCACCCCACCCCTATTCCCATACTCACCAAGGCCCAGTCTCATATTTCTGCTTTACTACCTGGGGCTTTGAAAACAATTGACCTGAGAAGAGATGACATGAGGTTAGCAAGGTATGGTGGAGGGAGTCTCCCCACAAAGCTCTGAAAAAGAGGACAGTTGATGGGGATGAGGAGATGACAAAGGGGTTTCTACCTTGTGTTCTCTCAGGGGTCACAAGTGAGCAAGAGGACTTTAAGGCAGTATGCATTTACCCAAGAGCAGATGACAGGGTGAGGGAACCTTACCATTGGGTCCTTCAAACAAGTGGAGGATGATAGCCACCATTGTTTTCACTTCCCAGACCCCAAAGTCATCCTCTGTGGCATCTGTCTCTAGTCCCAAGTCTGTGGGCAGAGGTGTGACAATGAAGAAATCACAGTGCAAGAGGCCCTGGGTTACCTGGCATGAGCACTAATCATGTTCACATAGGCCCAAGTCCTCTCCAGACATGCAGAATCTCAGCAAACACATTTGTTTTGACCCAGTTCATGCATACAAGTACAGGTCCCCAGCCCAGACACATGTAGACATGGCCACATCCCAAATGCCTCCCCAAAACACAGAAACTAGTACCCTCAAGGACTCGCCTGTGTACACAGTACCCACCAGCAGCATGCACATGCTTAGATACATAAAGCCTGTAGATGTCCCTCCACCTTAACCCTGTCGGGTCACAGATACCCTGTGCCATGGTGGCCACTGTGAGGTCCCTGGCAGAGCAGGCGCTTGGGTGCTGCATATGGAACTCTCTGCGGAGGTCGTAGAAGGAGAAGAAAGTGTCGGGGAGCACCAGGTTCTGGGGGCACATGGGAGTGGGAATGAATGAGGAAACAGGTGTCTTCTCCCCCCTCCCCCAACAAGGGTCTTGGGAACCCTAACACATTGTTCCTTGAGTGGCATACCTTCCTCGAGGCCTCTGGGTGCAGAACCTGCCGCAACAGCTGCTGCCCATCAGTGCAGAGCATGTAGGGGCCCCCACCCAGCAGAGCCACATCCCTGTTCACCAGCTGTGAGAACTGGGGATAGGGAGTGAGGAGACTCAGTTAAGACACAGCTGGGTAGGCAGGAACTAGGGTTAGGAGGAGGGAGGGCACAAGCTGCAAAGCTGGTTCAGCCAGATGTTCAGCCCTACCCAGCCCCAGGAGGAGGAGGACGCACCCACTGGGCCTAGCCCTGTGTCCCAGTCCACTGTCACCTCCTGCAGGCCAAATAAGGGCAGTCACACACAACCCAAGCCCCCATCACACACCCCAGGAGTCTGGAGTGGGGCCAGAGCAAACACCTGGCAGAGTGGGACAAGCGGTGAGAAGGGGAGGGGCAAAGCAGGTTAAACCTGTCCCTGAGTAAGCACCACCCTCAGACAGGTGGGGGAGGCGCAGGCCTGCCTGAAGGCCAGAAGGCTCACGGTCAATGGCAGCTCCGCCTCCAAGTCTGACCAACCCAGGCACAGAAACTCCAAGGACAGAGCTCCACACTTGAGCACCAGGGGCCGCATGAGCTTTGACCCACACCCTATTGACCGGCTGGCTTGGAGCTAGCTGTTTGCTCAGAGGTGTACTCAGGAGGCTGCCCAGCCCCTCCCCCAAGCTCCATCCCTTCTGCAGAACTGGTATAAGCACTAATCGCGGACTCCGAAGCCCCCACCCCATCCCTGCCCCTGTCAATTCTGTGACACCTTACAGCAGAGCTTTTCTTACACCCAGCTTTTCTTCAACTCCCTCCCCAAATAGGCCAGGAACCTTTTGTAACAGACTCAGACTCAGCAACTTTGTTTCCTCATCAAGAACCACCACTGTAAGAAGATGAAAGAATTTGTGCGTGTAAAAGCACTTACACTCTTTACACTCAAGAGTCAGTCACAGAGTGGGCGCAGCAGTAAAGACAAGGAAAAGAAAACAGTAAAGTGAACCGCCTCCCACTACTGCCAGGCTTGGGAATCACCCCTGGCCTTAGCACTTAGCAGGCAGATAGCCCCCATGCAAGGTAAGGACAGCGCCCACGCCCGGCCAGCGGACCCAGACAGGCCTGGGCGAGCACCTTACACCTGGCGGCGTCTGCCCCAGAGGCAGTCACCGCCCCAACGCCCCCGCTGCAGCAGCTTTCGGGCAGGCAGACAGAAGCAGGGCGGCAGGGCCTGGCGACCTATGGTCAAATCAGGGCTCTCAAAGACCTGACCCGGTAGATTCTCCAGGCGTCTCAGCCTCGCTCCCCGCTGGTCGGGGACTCGGGATGAACCCTAAATCCGCCATCCCACTCAGCTGGGGTGACTGCCTATTAAGATTCAAAAGCAAGGAGCCACTCGGAATGGCCGGCAACACAAATACACGTGTACGCGGGAGTAGGTCAAAGTTTCAAAGAACAAGACCCTCTCCTACCGCCCGGCCAGTTTAACGTGGCGCTCCAGGCCTCGCCTCCTGCTGCCTCTTTCGCGGAGAAACGTCCCCGCGGCCCGGCAGTACAGCCACCCACGCCGGCCCTGGCCCTCACCTGCTGCAGCACCTTGTCCAGTGACTCAGCCCGCGCCAGGCTGTCCGCGCTCAGGCCGCTCGCCTCGCGGCACTGTGGACTCAGTGCAGTCGCCTCGGCTCGAACCAAAGACTTGTGCAGCGTTCCCACCTGCGAGAGGCGGGGGAGTCCAATCAGCTGACGATCCCCTAGGGCCCTGAAGTTTTCTGGAGACCCTCGCCACCTTTTTTCCACCCTACCTGACGGCTTCGCGGCTCCACCACTTGCCAAACTAGAAGAATTAAGTCGGTCTCATCGGAGCCCAAGTCTGGCCCCAGTGCACCAGTCGTGGCCCCAAACAGGACGACCAGTGATCCGAACTCGGGACTGGGGTCTTGTACGGAGTCTACTACTGCGGGGTCTGGGCCCGGGGACAAGGGCGGGGGTGGCGGTGGCGGCGGCGGCGTCATGGCCGCAGAGGAAGGGGGCGCTGGGCCACACACACGCGGACCGACGAGGCGCACGCACGCACGGTCCGACGGCAGACGCGGAGGAGCTTGGGCGGGACACCGTGTGTTGGGGGCGGCACCTGCGGCACCTCTGGCGCGGTGGGCGCGCCAAGATCCGCCCGCGGCGCCCCGGGGGGCGGGGCGGCTGCCGGCCTCCGCCCTCTGCCGGAGTTACCTGCCGGCCCCGCGGGGCACGTGACCGGGCGCCGCCCCAGAAACCGTGCGGGCGGGCCAAAACCCAGCCTAGAATCCTAGAACCCTCACTCCCTACTTGGGCGCGCGCTCGGGATCCAGGCTCCTAGTTCACGGTCTGGTCTTGCCGAATTCCGGAGGCGAACCCATTCTTCTTCCTTCTCCCCTCCCGCCCGGCCCTTGAGGCCTTCGCAAAAGAACGAGCAAGACCAGAGGCCTTTTGTGGTCCGTGAGGGTCACGCCGGACCTATGGAAGAAGTCACCAGGAGGCAATCACGACGGCAGGCCTGGAGTTGATGGAAATCATCCAGGGTTAAAAGGAGCGGTGAGAGTTACCAGATACCTGGAAGCAATGGGGTAGATCACCAGAGAATGACTGGAGATGGCGAGAGCAGCCGAGATCATAGTGCCTTAGATCTGTGGGCAGTCAACCACCAGAAACCACAGGAAAGGATTTGTCCACAATAGGTGCAGAGAGCCGGCCCTAATGTTGGGGTACTAACTCCTTCTCCCCTGACCCCCGAGAGCTGCACCTAAGACGAGGCTGAGCTGAAAAATCCTGGCCTGGAGCCTCAGTCCTACCTCATGTGGGAACGCCTGGCTGTTGGGCGACGGTCTGATTGCCAGGAGATCCTGAGCATGCTGGCAGTAGGGGCTAGCGTGTACGTACGCGAGCAGGCTGCAGAGACTCCATCCCTTTTCCATCCGGGGCCACCAACCCAATTCCAAATAGACCCTTTCACCCCGCGCGGCTTGGTGAAACTCTTTTATGGTGCATTTTCAGACAGTCCTGTACTTTCCCAAATTCTCCCATTTTGTGACTGAGAAACTAGAAATCCGGCGGGAAGGAAGAGCTCCAGCCTGATGGGAGCAGAGACGTAGAATTGCCAAGCCCGACTCATCTGATGCTGGAGCCGCACCTCGTGCGTTCAGAAAAGTGGGGCCCTGCATCTGGGCCTGTGGACAAAAAGACCCGGGCACATCCCCAGTTCATACCCTGGGAAGGGACGCAGACCAGGAAGAGAGTCCAGGTTGGAGGGGGCGCCTTCCAGGCCTGGTCAGTCTGCAGCGTGTCCCCACTTGTCAGATGAAGAGACTAAGGCTTCGGGGGCTGATGCGACTCTCGCCGGGACACTGCGACCCAAACGAAGTGGAAGGTGGACTTGGGGCTACTAGAATGTTCCCATAGGATTGCAGTGCCACACAGCAACCCCTCTCCAGACCGCGCATCTCGGCGCGGGTCCGCATGTCCCCACCCCCGGAACAGCTAAGCGAATCACATTCTGGGGGAGGGGAAAACGTAGCTTTTCGGGTCCCGCCTCCCAAGTTTGGAATGTCAAATATTTGTTGGTGGGGCTGGACAGAACCACGAGGTAGTCCCCTCCTTTTCCCATAGCGGAGAGTATCTTCCTAAGGAGTACAGTCTCATGGGCTGTGCCCTTCCAGCCAACTCCCCTTTGCCTGTGCAACCCCACGTTTCCATAGCCGTTTCTAAAACTCCCCTGGCGTACATTTGGCTTTCCCTAATTCCTGTCTGGCGCTGCCTCCTACTGGACAGTCCCGGAGTTCCCGCAGTGTTATCCCGGCGCTACTTGTCATGATCTCTCCTCTCCTGTCGTCCCCATTCTTTCAACATCTAAACTTTGCGCTAAGCCCTATTCTCTTCGACATTGAGAATTTCCCTACGTCCGACTGAAAAAACTCTCTCTCCAGGTGATCGGTTAATTGTGACACCCCTGGTGCTCCTGAACCTATTCCCACTGGAAAGGCGCTCATGTGTGACCAGATTTTCCACTGGGTGGTGAACCTAAGGCCCCAGATTGGCGACTCTTCCAAACCCCCACGCACCCATCCAACTGCCCTCACCACAAGACTATTCCTGACACTCGGACTATCGGACTATTTTTTTTTTAATAGAAGGACAGAGAGAGAGAGAGAGAATCAACTTTTATTGAGTTTTTCACGTGGCTTTCGTTGCTCTGACACTTAGTTGTGTACGTGGGTTGCTGGGGTTTGAACCCGTGTACTTGTGCATGCCCAGCAAGCGCCCTAACCACCGAGCCACCGCTCCAGCCCCGGACTATTCTTTTTTCTTTCTTTCTTTCTTTTTATTTTTTTCTTTTAAAGAAAGAGGGAGAGGAGCTGGAATGGTGGTTCAGCGGTTATGGCACGCTTGCCAGACACGCGTGAGGTCGCGAGTTCAAACCCAAGCACCACTTACACAGCAAAGTGTTGGAGCAACGAAAACCACAGAAAAAAATTGATAAAATTGATTTTCTCACTCACTCACTCACTCTCCCTCTCTCTCTTCAAATAAAAAGAAAGAAAGAGGGAGAATCAATTTTATTCATTTTTCTGTCTGACCCTAGTTTCTCTGACACTTAGTTGTTTTGTATGTGATGTTGGGGTTTGAACCTAGGTCCTCACACTTGCCAGGCAAGCACTCCAACTGCTGAGCCAAGGCTCCAGCCCTTGGACTATTTTTTTTTAAATAAAGAGAGAGTGAGAGAGAAAGAGAGAAACAATTTTTATTTAGTTTTTCATGCAGTTTTCGTTGCTCCGAGACTTTGTTGTGTACATGGTGCAGGGGTTTGAACTCACCTACTTGCGCATGCAGGGTAAGCACTGTAACTGCTGAGCCACCGCTCCAGCCCCCTCCTTGAACTATTCTTGAAAACTAATTTCTTTCAAATAATATGGAGCCCTTGTTTTGCTGAGCTCCCTTATCTGAATAACGTTCCTTCTAGATTGCCCCATTATTACAAAGCAATTCACCCTTCCCCCCAGATAACCAACTTATAACATGATGTATAAATCATTTATTGTCTCCCCCCAAAATATGGCCAACCTCTGACTCTCAAGGACATAGAGTCTTCTTCCCTCATATACATCATGAAGCCTGGCACTGACTGAATTGTCCTGGAAGTTGTTTCTTCCGTATTGGGGTATTCCAGCAATGGTAAGCTTCTGGGACCACAGGGCCTTTGCAGTATCCTATGTGGCTTCCTTCTCCCTCCCAGCCTACTCCTACTTTGCCTCTTTATCTTTGCCACTCAAGGTTCCTCCCTTCATAACTCTGGTCCCTTCTACAGGTTGAGATTTCTGAATTTCAAATACCCCCTAGGGGTATTCTAGGGTTCATGAATCTTGAAGGAAGGAAGGAATGGAATGGAAATCTGTACTGGGAAAGGGGTAAGCAAGGCCCCATGGCCCAGCCTGACCAAGGCCAGAGGGCTTTCCTAAACTGCCCTTTGGAGATCTGTTGGACTAGAGTCCTGAAGACAGCCTGCACTCTGGCCATGGGTTAGTGAAGGCCTGGGCAGTTACAGGGTGAGGGTTCTTGTGGGGGGGGTCAGTTTTCTCCTAACCTCCTGGGCATATGGGAGTAGTGAAAAGCATCCTCCCTCTTCCATTCCTGGCCAAACAATATTCTGTGTGGGACAAATTCCTCCCTAGAGGTGACCGCGATTCTCATCACAGTGTCTTTGTAGAATCGCGGCTGAGTACCCACCAGAGGGCGCGCTGACATTGGTGAGAATCCGATAATGAGGCTCAGAGGACAGGAACTGTATCTGCCTGTGGGCATGTACTACACATTAGGACAGAGGTGAAATGCGGATGACCTGGACCTGACTTTCCAGGCCGCTTCCATCGGACTTTAGAACCTTCGTGTAGTTCCTGGCTCCCTAGACTTGGCTTTCAGGTCCTCATTCTCTACTTCACTCTGCTCTATTCTGTACCCCAGACACATTGTGATTCTTTAGATTCACGGACTGCTGGAGAACTCACCTACCCACATATCTCTCTACTGGCCTAGGAAACTATTTATCTTGGAAGACCCATCTCTAATGATTGTTCTTTTTGACAGCCTTCCTTGATGCCTAGATCAAGTTAGATGCCTTTGGTCTGGGCCTTTTGTCTCCAGGATTCTGTGCTAGATCAC
>PVKS010028055.1:0-26865 GCA_004027875.1 Aplodontia rufa | reverse complement strand
AATTTTATTTAGTTTTTCATGTGGCTGTCATTGCCCTGACACTTTGTTGTGTACGTGGTGCTGGGGTTTGAACTCACGTCGTAGCGCATGCCAGGCAAGTGCCATATCCTCTGAGCCACCACTCCAGCCCTATGGTTTGATTTTTTTAAATTTAATTTAATTTTTTAAAAAGAGAGGGACAGTGAGAGAGAAAGAAAAACAATTTTGTTTAGTTTTTCAGGTGGCTTTTTTGTTGCTCCAAGACTTCGTTGTGTATGTGGTGATGGGGTTTGAACTCGTGTACCTGCACGTGCTGGGCAAGTGCCAGAACCACTGAGCCACTGCTCCAGCCCTGTGGTTTGATTTTTAATGAAATCTTTTGGATGCTCTTCTGTTGGCAGATTTTGTCCCTCAAGGCTCCTGTAACCTGGTTCCCACTCCTTTCTTTAATTTCCTACTCAGTTACCAGCATTGTCAATATTGTAAAACCTGACTTCAGTTTCTTAGCAAAGTCGTTTTACCCCTCCAGTGAACTTAACTCACCATTCTGCCGTGAGCTGTATTGTTTTTTGACTCTTTCTATTATGATGATTGTCACAATTCAGCCACTTATGCCCCAGGTGAAAATTTGGGCTGGGCCATACCCTTACCAAATATCTCTGGGCTCTTGATTCCAGTATCTCACTTGCTGTGATTATCTAGACTTCCAGTCTCTTGTGCCCTTGTCCCTTTGTTGCTGCTTGACTCTCCCTCTTCTGCGCACGGCCCCCTTTCTGTGCATCTTGACCAAGTCCTGTTCTCTGGATCTGTCCTCTCTAGCTCGGTCCTGTGCTCTACCACCACCATCCATGTAAGTATCATCAGCTCAACCATTTGCCTTTTCTCCTACTTGTGGATCACTCAGTGATACTGGAGGGAAGAAATACAGCAGCTGCTGTAAGTCTGTGGTCTGCAGTCTTGACTGCGAAGTTTTTCTTCGTAAAACCTATCTGCCTAATATTCTACATCAGCAGTTTGGAACTTTAGTCCTGCATTTGTGCTTTCCTCCTCTTGCCTCTGGTGTTCCTGGGAGCAGAAATCCTGGCACTTCTCATGCCTCAGAAGCGTCCTTGGAGCCCGTCAGATGGGTTTCCCCGAGTGTTCATGGTTCATTCACAGCCCAGCTTTACCTTAGTGCCAGACCCCCTCCAGTGTCCTAGCCCATTGCAGCTCCTGATGCCAAAGCCAGAGAATCCAAATGGCTTGCGGCAGTGCTGGAGATGTCTCCTCCGATGTGCTGACTGGATTCTTGATCTTGTTTTCCTTCTGGGCCCTTCTTTCTTTTCTCTTAACCTCTGGTTCTGCTTGGCTGCTTTTGTGTTTGGTCCACTCAGTCTAGGTTAGACTTCCTGCAAGAGTTAGAGGAGAGGCTGCTCTTTGCTCAGTCTGGTCAGTCACAATGACTTCTTTTTATTTTAGGATAGCATTACTTATATTTTTAGTATTGTTAATGTTTATTTTGCTTAGAAAATACACTCAGAAGCTTTTCTCCTTTTTACTTCTGTTTTACTTTCCTCAAGATGACTTTTCTTTTCAAGTAAATGTCTTTGATTTCATAATGGAGCTTTAGCAATAAACTTATTAGAAAAGGGTGTTAGAATGCCTCCAAGGCATTTTATGACCAAACAAATCTCTAAGAAAAAGTGGGCAGTTTTAAAATCATCTTACAGAAAAATCTTGTGTCAGGTATTTACTTTATGGGATTTCAGTCCACTAAATGTTTCTCATAACTATGTAGGGGTAACATTTAGGCTATCATAAAGGAAAAGCTCTATTGATTTATTTTTAAACAGGATTTACTGTTTCATTAGATTTCTCTTTGAAAATAAATGTTTTTAAAAACCCTGAAGGACACAGGAAAATGCCTAATGTACAAAATGCATTTTGATATTGGGTGGCAAATTATGTTGATTTGTTTTTCACAGTATCATTTCATTAGAGCTAGGGATGTAGTTGTGGTAGAGCTGTTGCCTAGAATTTTCATGAGGCCCTGGGTTCAGTCTCCAACACTGCAAAAAAATGAAAAAAAGAAATGATTTTATTAATCATCATCTTTTTTTTTTTCTCTGTGTATGTGTATGTGTGGTTCTAGGGTTTTAACTCAGGGCCAGTTTGCCACTGAGCTACATCCCTAGTGCATTTTAATTTTATTTTGAGACTGTCTTGCTAAGTTGCTGTGGGTCTCTCTTAAGTTGCAGAGGCTGGCCTTATTCCCAAATTGCTGGGATTAAAGGTGTGTGCCTATAACCATGCCAGACTATTAAACATTTTTAAAAAGAAGTGAATTAAAAGACACATCTTTGGCTTAGGGATGTATCTTGGTGGTAGAGTGCTTCCCTGGTATATGCAAAGCCCTGGGTTTGATTCACAGCACTGCAAAAACAAGCAACCACCCCCCCAGCCCCCATCATGTACATTTTTTTCTTTGCATACAATTTTTCACAGTCGTCATCATACTAGTATATGATTTGCATCTTATTTTTTAACAATTCATTGAGCAGATGGATGTTTTTAAAGATTATGATAGTGCCAAGTTTCTTGTCAAAAGAATCACATCAGCTTATGCTGCTATGAAAAATGCATTATTACTCTTTTTAACGTTTTAGACCCATCTATCCTTCTACCCTCATTCTTTTCTTTTCTTAAAAATTTCAATGGTGATCTCTGTGAGACAGAAGAGTGAGCCTTGTCTGTTTTTCGTTACTAATTCCAATATCATTCCTGGCATGAAGCAGGGACTCTGCATATACTTGTATGCATTTGGTCATAATAGTGCCTTATTTCAGTATTCGTGTTTTAGTTACTGTTGAGTGTACTTTTCAAACATTCTTTGGTATGACCTCTCATTTTTTTTAAAAGGTAAACCTTTGGGGCTGGAGCGGAGGCCTGTTGGTTATAGTGCTTGCCTGGCATGTGCAAGTACCCGAGTTCAAACCCCAGCACCACGTACACAACTAAGTGTTGGAGCAGCGAAGGCCATGTGAAAAGCTCAATAAAAATTGATTCTCTCTGTCTCTGCCTCTCTCTCTCTCACACTGTCCTTCTCTCTTAAAAAAAAAAAAAAGGTAAACCTTTGAACTATAACATAAATACTGAAAAGTTCACATAAATTTGGGACTTAGTAAAATTTCAAAGTAAATGTGACCATGTACTTACCATCATCCAGAAACCCTCTCTGAACCTACTTTCTGCCCACTCAGTGAAAGCCATTAATTTTTTTTTTTTTTTTTTGGGCTGCTGGGGATTGAACCCAGGGACATTCTGCCACTGAACTTACATTCCCTGCTCTTCTTATATTTTATTATGAGATAGAGTCTCACTAAGTTGCTTAGGGCATCACTGAGTTGCTGAGGGTGGTCTCAGACTTGTGATCCTCCTGCCTCAGCCCGCTGAGTTGCTGGGATTGCACAGGTGTGTGCCACTTGCCCAGCTTTCTTTCTGTATTTTAATTTGTTTTAGAGACATCTGTTTTGGCTCCTTCACACTGCTGTATAGTTTGGTGTGGCTAAATTAAAATAAACCTGTTTATGTTTCATGAATATTTGGGCATTTTCAGATTTCATATTTTTTGTGTACCTATATACACACACACATATGTGTATACATATAGGCTTATATGTTTATATTTATAAATAGCATGTGAACATGCACTGTACATGTCTTTGAGTGAGCCTATATATATATGTTCTGACATTGCACATATACCTAAGAGTAGAAATTCTAGGTGTTTTGATATTACAGTTTCTAGTTATTTTTAAACAGTTTTCCAAAATGATTGTACCATTTACCTTCCCAGTAGCAACATATGAAAATTCACGTTATTTCACATTCTCTCAAACACTTGGAAACTTTCTTTCTCTCTCTCTCTTTTGCTGGGGATCAGCACAGGGTCTCATGCCTGCTAAGCACACTCTTACACCACAGAGCTATATCTTTCTTTTTCATTTTAGGTGTTCTGATGAGTATTCAGAACTAATCACATACATTGTGGCTTTTTATTATTTATTTAATCATATAGTGTGCTAATTAAAATATTATATTTGGAATATTATAATTAGAATTCCCTGTGGTATGTACAACATTATGGTGTTATTTTGCCTTTCTCTAGCTACTAATGAATCGATTCACAATTTTATGAATTTATTTACTATTTAGATACTGTCTTTTTAAATTTCCTGTTAAAGTCTTTCCCCTATTTTTCTATTGGATGATATTTACCTTTTTCTCCTTGATTTGTAGATTTTTAAAAATATGTACAGTGTAGGAGTTCTTTGTTAGAAATATATACTGCCAGTATTTTTTTGTTGTTATTGTTGTACCAACAATTGAACTCAGGGGTACTTAACCTCTGAGCCACATCCCTAACTCTATGGTGAACAGAAATTCTATAGTGTAATCTAATTTATATATTTTTTTCCTTTAAGATTAGACCCTTCTGTATGTCGTGCATGAATTTTTTGCCTATCCAAATGTCATCAGGCTACTCTCCTTTTTTCTTAACTTTTAGATCTAATCTGTCTTGAATTTGTTTTTATAATTGGTATAAGATATAGGTCAGAGCTTTTATTTTCAATATAGATATCTAGCATCATTTATTGAAAAGATCTTTCTTTCTTCAGAGTTGAATTGCTTCTGTTCTTTGCCCTTAGCCAGGTTGTGTGTGTGTGTGTGTGTGTGTGTGTGTGTATACTCAAGAAAAGAGTATAAACTAAAAAAGTTAACACTTCCATCTGCACTGTGAAAGTGATAGGTGCTGTAAGTGGTTTGATTTGTATTTGTTTTAATCTATCTTTTTTTCTTTGAATAGGGTAGCTTGAACATGTTACAGAGTTTGCCTTTTTTACTCAAATAGTTGACATTTTTCTGTAAAATACTTGCTTTATTCTTTAAAACCCACATAACATTTCATATTATAAGTGCCATTAATCTTTTTGATGATTATTTTACTAAATGTTGAAGTTTTATCAATCATAATTTTTCTCTAGTTGCTCATTTTACCCATTTTGAAGACAGCTCTCAGTTGCCTTATGTACATTTATAAAATTAAGTTTGATATTTTAAATTAGGGATTATTCAGTGGAGGCCAGTTGCCAAAAGACAAATCACAGAGTTTATTGATTTTAAGAATTTTCTCAAATTTTTGTTTCTTTTCTCTCACTGTTCCCTTTGCTTAATTATTTATATGGAACTAGATCCACTTTAGGGTCTTTTCTGACTAACCGGTTGGGACAGAGCATAAGGAGAAAACGTGTGCATTGCTTGTGTGATCACTGTATTGAAGCGCTGAAAACCTTTTTTTTGTAAAATGACTGTCTAGTAAATTTATATTTGGAAATCATCCCATCTAGAGCAGTAGTTCTTAGGTATGGCTGGCAGGAGGCCAGGGGGTGAATGAGATTTAATAATTTCTAGGAGGCAAAGTTTAGTTTGAAAAGAACGTTGATGATACAGTATCTTAATATGACTTTTTATTTGGAAAATTTAGAAAATGTGTTGTTAATTCAGATTTTAGAAATAAGATTATATCAGGTCATCTTGGTAGGAATATACTGAAGATGTAGTAATGCAGTTATACAGTTAATAGGGAAAGGGGAAGGTGTTTTTATATTTCTTGAAATTGAGTGTTGTTCAGTTGATAAATACTTGTTTAAGCAGCTGTGTACTTAACACAAATTCCCTAAAAAATTACTCCCTTTTCCAAATAACCATGTAAATAATTAAGCAATATAAACTCAGAGAATTGAGTCTCTAAGAAACAGTTTATAAAGTCTGTCAGTTCATTAATGACTGTCTAGATTCATTCCCTGAAACACAAACTCCAGTTCTTCCCGAATAATGAGCCGTTGTCACGGTTCCAGTCTCAGAGCTGGCAGGAGTCCTACTAACCTTAGCCTACTCGCTCTGATTTCTCATTTATATCATGTCCTATTTATCCCAGCCAACAAGATAAAAATTACTTCCTAGCCTTTGGTCACATAGTTCCATCAATCCCTACATAAACATGTAGCAGGGCAGACAAACCCAAACAGCCAATTCATTAGCGTTAGTAAAGTCATGCTAGTCTGAGAGCAAGTAACCGTGTTGTTTATCTGCTTCACAAAGTCATTCCACAAATATTTATTGGTGCCTTCTTTTACCAGGCTAGGTGTGAGGGACACAGCCCAGGGCTCTGGTAGGACTCTTGATTTCATCTGCCTCCTCTTGTTATCTCCATGAAGGTTGAACCTCAACACCAAATATGGAGCAGAGTCTCAGTGCCCCTTCCTTGATACCTGTTTCAGGTCAGGTTGTCCTGAGTTTCTCCTTTGTCACAGTGGTGATAACTATGATAGGTAAAATATTTAGCAGCTTTGAGCTTAGGTTTAGTTTCTCCTTCAGTATTACCAAATTTGCACCTGGTGTGCATATTGTGTGTTTAATTATGTCTGGTGTCAGTGCTGCTGTAGAACTCATTCCTCCACCATCAGCAGCTTTGTGTCCTAACTGGAAACTAGGTAGTTGGCATCTTATAAGCATTTAGTGGTCTTGTTTGTCTATTTTAATCTTGCAGATTAATCTTAAATTGAAAAATGCCTATACCATGCATTTAGCATGGAGATGGAACCTTTGAGACCCTTGGTTTATAGGCTCAAGTATTCTTTCTTGGTTGCTCTTTTGGTCTCTTCACTCTGAATTTAGTGCTGCTAGCACTTTTCAGTTTTATCTGAAGTGCAGTGGAGTCAGCCAGCCATAACTTCTTGTGGGGAGCCTGGTGCTGTTTGTATGCCTGTGTCTGTCTCTGCTCCTTCTAATGTGTCCTCTTCCCACAAATATGAATCACTTTTTGAATTCTCTTTTTTCCTGTTTTTGAATTCTTACAAGAAAACATCACGTTACTTCTTTTCATAATATCTTAGACTAGTAATATGTTCCCATAGTCCCCAGTACTCTTAAATAACCTCATCACAGTTTAGAGATGGCAAGCCAAATACTGGTATGGTCTTTCCTGTCTCCTGGTAAATCTAGTCAATGGGGCAGTTCTATCCAAGACTCTCTAGTTTTCCTTCATTCCTGTCGGTTGGTTTGTGTGCACAGGCAGGGTACAGTCACCTATTCTGGCTTTAGAATTTCTCTGGTCTGCCTGCCTGCCCATTTTGAGCTCCCTAGAAGTTTAGAGATTTTGGTGGGCACAGACTGAAATAGGTGTCATGAGTTTCATGCGCTCCTTAAAAGTGTAGGAGGGGTACATGATTGATGGAAGAACATACGTCATATGGAGATAGATTGGAATGCATTTTGAGACCGATTTAGAGAAATATGCCCCTAACCTTGTGCCTTAATTTATTCTGGTAGAACAAAAGTACCGTGAATTGAATGACTTAAACATTTTGCATTTGTTTCTCACAGCTCTGGAGGCTGGAAATCTAAGATCAGGTTTCTGTGAGGGCCTGCTTCCTGGTTCATAGATAGCCATCTTATCCTTGTATCCTTGCATGATGGAGAGCAAAAGATGCAAGCTCTCTCGTCTCTTCTTATTAGAGCACAGATCCCATTCATGAAGGCTCCATTTACCCGACCTAATTACCTCCCAAAGGCGTAGCCTCATGGTATTGTCCCATTGAAGGTAAGGATTTTAGCATGAGTTTTGAAGGGACACAGCCAGTCTATAATACATGGGAGTTTGCTAATCAAAGGTGACTTTTTGGTTTAAGGCAGATGCTTTGTAATGAGGCAGAGAAATATATCACTGCTGTACAGCAGGGCATTGTGGTAATCCCAGCAACTTAGGAGGCTGAGACAGAAGGATCACAAGTTTGGGGCCAGCTGTACCAAAATAATGAGGCCCTATGCAATTTAGTGAGACCCTATCTCAAAATAAAAAGTAAAAAGTGGGGGTTTGAGCCATGGCTCCGTGGTTAGGTCACTTGCCTGGCATGCACAAGTACATGGGTTCAAACCCCAGCACCCACGTACACAACTAAGTGTCAGAGCAACAAAAACCATGTGAAAAACTAAAAATTGGTTTTCTCTCTCTCTCTCTCTCACTGTCCTCTCTAAAAAAAAAAAAAAAAAAGTAAAAAGGGCTGGGGACTTAGCTCAGTGGTAAAGCACCCCTGGGCTCAATCACCAGTAAATTCTACCCCTTCAAATTCACTTCTGTGAACAGTGATCCACATAATAGAACATATCCTCATGTGGTTTGATTGTATTTTGTGATTTTGTCACTTATTGGACAATTAAATTTTTAGAGGCCCAGTGTCTTTGAGTAGTAAGAGGAGTTTTCAGAATTTTATCTATAAATATTCTCTTAAGAATTTTTGTGATTAATCATTATTAGCTTATGTATTTTTTGAGGGCCTAGAACTTAGGCATTTTTTCTTTTTTGTGGGGGTTCATGATTGCAACATAGGATCACTCACAGCACCTGGACTATGATGGAAAAAAAAAATGCTCCCACTACAGAATAAAATCCAGAGCTCTTGGTGAGCTCTGCAAAGCTTTGCAAAATCTAACTTTCCTTCTGCCCTCTCACCCTCTCCTGCTCACTTTACACCATTCACGCTGGTGTCTGCACTTCCTGGAACATGCCAATCCAACTTCACATTTGGGATTTTGCTATTTCTTCTAAGAAATGTCTTTTTCATGATGGACTCTTGCTTCTTTTAGGTTTTGCCTCCTCACACAAAACCTCAAAGATCACTTCCCTGACCATCCATTTAATTATAGCTCTAGTCCCTCTCCTAGATTGATTCTTCTCATAGCATTCATCTTAACCTGACCTGTTATGTAGTTGTTTTCAATTGTTTCTTCTTCTGCACTGGAATATGACCTTTGGAAAGGCAGGGGCTTTGGCTGTTTGGATCAGTACTGTGAGCCTAGGTCCTGGAATACTGCCTGCTGCATGAATACTGCCTGCTGAGTAAATATTGTGAGTGAATATTTGGATGAACGAATGCATATGTATGCATGTGTGTATGTGGCTCCATAGCAGCATCTGAGGTAGAGATCTAGAATTTGTCCTTTCCAAATTCTGAGCCATTAGCAGCTCATATTAAAATCTTTTATCTTCCTTTTTTCTAGTACCCCAAATTCCTGGATCTTTTAATTCCTGTGACCCAAATAGGATTCTCTGTTTTGTGCCATCCCATCCCCATCATCTCTTGCTCTGGCTGCCCTTTTTGGTTCATGAAGTCTTTGGCCCAGTACTACAGCTTGAAGCATTGGAAGGGTAGTAATTGTCCTCTAAATCTTCAGGGCTCTTGTCCTTCCTTTGGGTGGGAGTAGTCAAAGAAAAGTGGTACTCAGGGGTTTGCCCATGTTGGCCAAGGAGCAAAACCCAAAGAGAAGTTAGCATGCCCACATTAATGCCCAAGTTAAATGGTTGTCTTTAGTTCATCAGGTACCAGATTGTCTTTGTCTGAAGGTACTTTAATTATGTCCTTTGTTGTTTTTGTTCTCTGTACTTCATGATATGTTATTCTGTAAGGCACAAAACACTTGGTATTATTTCCATGTGCTAACTCCATAATGATCTTCCATGATATTAGTACAGGCTCGTTAGCTCCATTTGTCGCGGCAGGTGCAGCACATTAGCACCAAAAAATTAGACCATAATGCAACAATGGCTTATTGAAAACATCCATAAATATCTCATAAAAGCTTAGAATTTCCTTAAGACAGCAACATCACTTCTAAAGAGCTTTCATCTGTTACCCTAGAAAGAATGATAAAATATTTAAGACATAACATAGGTCTATATATTATAAACTCTGGTTCTTTATGCTAGGTGGTTTTAAATTTATTTAGGCAGGCATGTTTTTTTTTTTTATTCATACCTCACAAATGGTGCTTTTTATCATTTATAATGTTGTTGCCATTTTTGTAAATGAGATGGTTTATGAGCACTGTTCATCAATGAAACAATGGTTTTTGTATTATTTGGCACCTGGGTAACAATGTAAATTTTAAATTGCTTTTTATGCTTACTCTTAACTTTTCCCCTTTCTACCTGCACCCAAGATGGAGGCAAGGAAGTGCTGTCAATGCACCAGATTCTTCTCTACCTGATACGGTGCAGCAAAGCCCTGGTGCCCGAAGAGGAGATTGCCAATATGCTTCAGTGGGAGGAGCTTGAGTGGCAGAAGTATGCAGAAGAGTGCAAAGGCATGATTGTCACCAACCCTGGCACGGTATGTTCTGATAACTCACATTCATCACTGAATCAGCTGCTTTGCCAGGTTTGGGTGCTTTGCCAAAAATGACCAAGCAGACAAAACAATAACAGCAACAAAAACCCAGTGTGCTTTAAAGCTCCAAGTGCTTATTGCTTCTTGTTCTTTGAATAATTTTTCCTTTATAAATATTTACGAAGTCAGAAAAGTGCTATAATTTAGGCATAATTAATAGTTAGTTTACCTGATTAGTGAATTTACTCTACCTGAAGATATGACTATTTTTGAGGTTTTTGACACGTGTTGCAAATTGCCTTCCAGAAGGGTTACGAGGTTTGTGTTGTGGCCTAGAACACCGGAGAGTGCTCCTCTTTTCACTCTGGTTGTACTACATACATTAAAGAACTTTGGCCAGGTGAGGTGGTGCATGCCTGTGGTCCCAGAAATTCGGGAGGGCTGAGGCAGGAAGATTACAAGTTCGAGGCCAGCCTGAAAACTTAACCCTGCCCAAAATACAAATACAAAAAGAACAGGGGATGTAACTGGTAAAGTGTCCCTGTGTTCAATCCTCATAATAATAAAATAAGATTGAAAGAAAAAAGAAGAACTTTGCCAGTTTGATAGGGAGGAAATTATTATTTCAAATTTGTATTTATTTTGGTTTCTAGTGAAAATTGATATTTTTAAATGTTTATCAGCTATTCATGTTTTATTTTGTAAATTATTTATGTTTATAAATGTCCGTTGTCTCATCTTCTTTTGTGGTTTTTTTTCTCTTTTTATTGATCCTTTCCATTATTATTACAAATATTTACCATTACTTTTGTTTTATTCTTAAATTTGTTTTAAAAATGTAGATTTTAAGTTAATATTTAAAATAAATAAAGGTAAAAGCAGAGAATTTAAAAAACTTGTTCTTTCATATAAAATATAGCATTTTCTTTATTTCAGGTATTTTTTCTCTATAACATGTTATTTCATGAAATAATTTTATATTAACATCTTATAAAATTTTGTAGAATTGGATAATTAATATACATTCATGTAAAGAAACAGAATCAGCTATTTAATCAAAGCTTTTTTAAAAACTGCCAATTATTCAAAACAATATAAACTCTGTACCTACCTTTTATTGCATGACATTAACAGCTGCACAAGCAAAACATTGCTGCTTGCAAATAAAAACATTCCAACTAATACCAATTAATTTTAAATAAATCCAGAAAATGAAATATTTTTAAGCATAAAATTTGTTTAAAACTAGAAAAATCATACAATTTTTATTGTTATACTGTTAAGCCACATAAATAATTATTAAAATATCTTTAAAAGACACATGTACTAGTACTATGTGATTAAGACTACTAAATTTTATTTTTTTAAAAACAACTGCATATATTTTTATTGTCCGTTTCGGAGCTGGGTCAGAGGATAGGGTGATGGTGGAGGGAGACATATGCTTTCATCTTAGTTGTTCTGTAGTGAACACTTTGGGAACATAGTGTTCCCTGGGCTTTCTTTTGTGGCATAGTTAAGTTTTTCTGAAATTCTAGAATCAAAGAACTTTGGAGAAAACTAAGATGCCCTGACTGGCTCTACCTCCTATGCTCCAGGCGGTGGAGCGCAGGAATTTGCAGTTTTAAAAATCCCCTGGTACTTCTGATCATCCATTGCTTATTATCTTTGAGTTCATGACATAGGTGACATTTACCTGTCACCATTATCATCATTCAGCTGTTTAGTTGAGGGACCATTGTGTGAGCCAATGCTAGAGAAGCTTACATATTGTGTATGACACTTGCTTAAAAAGCCCAAGGTACAGACATCTAAAAGGAGTCTGTGATGATGGTTTGAGTTGATGGACTAGTCAATGAAGCCTGTAGTTGCAGCAGAGGTCACTGGGCCAGGCCTGCCTGGGCGGCTTCATAGATACCATAGTGAGGTCTCTGGGAAATTGAGAAACTATGTTGATATTGGCACAATTAATGTGCATCCTTGAGAAGGTATAAGGTCAGTTTTGAGGATAGTGAGGAAAAAAGACTAGTCAGAATGAAATCAATTAGGAAAGTCAAGTTTGGGTATTAGGCTTAGGAGCATGCTAGAATTAGTTCTTTTTTTTTTAGTATTTATCTAAAAACAGTTTAATGTCATGTAAACATCCTTCCATCACATCCTCTTGAGAAGTGTGAAGTTACTCAGAAGGCAAGGTAAACATGACAGTGCATTTTATCCTCTGTAGTACTTGCTTTGAAAGACTGTCCAGTGACAAGAATGTTGGGAAATTTACTAAATTTCCCAAGCTATTATGGTCACATTAAATACTTCATTGCAACAGAACTTTAAAAATTAATCTTCCCTAAGCACTTTGCCTCTGTCTGCAGGGAATGCTTTGGTCATTAGCGAGAATGGTTTTGGTTCTTACATAGAGGTGGCATGTTAGATGCTGAAGGGTATGATCAGAGTCTACAACTTATTTCATTCCATTCCCTATTCCTTACCGCCCCCCCCCCAATTAGATGTATTTTAGGTTTTGTTTTTGTTTTTGTTTTTTTTCCTTAGACAAGGTCTTGCTATGTTGCCCAGACTGGTTTTGAACTTTGGGGCTCAAGTAGTCTTTCTTCCTTAGTCTCTTGAGTAGCTGCAACTGTGAGTGTGTGCCTCAGCTCTTGGCTACCATATTTTAAATTACTGCTTACTCTCTTGATATTATAGGATGGTTTTGAAAGTCATAGAAACATGGCTGATTCAGTGGTGTTCTTCAGTTGCATAATTCCTCTTTTAAAAATGTAGTCTGCCACTTTGATGCATACAATAATGAAAATAATTCTTAGACCTAAATAGCATGCTTCTCCTCTACTGTTAATGGATATTCAAATAATTTTTCATTGGATCTATGAACAAAATTTTTGTCATTTCTTAATTTTGAGAGCAGGAACCGACTTTTCAAGATACTAGTGAAATTTTGATTATTAAATGACATTTAATTTTTTTTTTTTTAAGAGAGAAGGACAGTGAGAGAATCAATTTTCTTTCTTTTTTTTTAAGAGAGAGGGAAAGTGAGAGAGAGAGAAAGAGAGAAGCAATTTCATTTAGTTTTTCATGTGACTGTCATTGCTCCGACACTTCTTTGTGTGTGTGGTGCTGGGGTTTGAACCTGCATACTCACGCATGCAAGGCAAGCGCCGTAACCGCTGAACCACCACTCCAGCCCTGACATTTAATTTTTTGAATTTTGAATTGTTTTTTCATAGCATGAACGAATTTGCACAAATCTATCCTCTTAGTTGTAATTGTCAGATGACTGGCCAGGGCTATAGTTGTAGGTAGAGGACCAGCTTGTCCCAGTTGTTCTGATTCAGCATCAAAACCCCTGTGTCCCAGACAAATCAGGGCACCGACTGGTTGTTGGGCACTGTTGTGGGACAGAATGTAGTTTATTTGCCCATGTGCATCAATTCTGTAGCCAAAACCTCTGAAGTAACTGAGCCAAAGACCCCATAGTCTGTTATATGAACTGAACTACCAGTTAGGGACTACTCTGAGAATTGATTACAAGCAAGGAGGTTGCTAAGACGTATTCTCCATAATTTTTATCATCTTTTCACAAATTTAAACTTTCAGGATGAAAGACATATCACACATGGTCTAGAAGGAACCGTCCATTTACTTAATTCCTTATTATACTTGAAGGGAAAAAAATGATGCTTTTTGTTAAAATACAAAAATATTGTACGTGGGCATAAGACGACTAGCTTAATTAATGGACTTTGGTACTATCCTACCTTCCATTTTAAAGATGTAAAATTAAAGGAATGTACAAGGTATACTGAGAACTAATGGGGGAAAGACTTTAAATAGAGGCATCTGTCTTGCTTCATAAGTAGAAATAAGCTGTTCATTTGAAATTTGAAATTACAGCAGAAAAAGCCTGCATATCTCTTCCCTGTGATGTGGAATCCTTCCCCTGTGCCTTGGAGAGGATAAGGAAAAGTTATTTCTGACTAGGTGTCCTTTTAAAATTTTAATTTTTAAACGGTTTTGTGTGTACTGCAGAAAAAAATAAAATCATTGTTCATTATGCCAAATGGCATAGACTTATTTGCAGGGATGACATTACAGTTTTTATATAGTATAACTGCTATGATTAAAGGATTTTAAATGAAATTTTTCCCTTTGGGGACAAGGCTTTCCTAGAAAAAAATCCGATTAATTCCCCCCCTCCTTAGGTTAAAGTCAATGCTTTAAGGCTTCTTATGGGAATAAATGGCTTTGATTTTTTTCTCTAGAAACCAAGCTCTGTCCGCATTGATCAACTAGATCGTGAGCAGTTCAACCCTGATGTGATTACTTTTCCGATTATCGTCCACTTTGGGATACGCCCTGCACAGTTGAGTTATGCAGGAGACCCACAGTAAGATATTTCTCAGTGTTTGTCTTAGCCACTTTCACCTTCTACTAACAGCTGAATTATCAGAGGAATACCCTTTAGTGGACATTTTCCTTTTTTAAAAATTAAGAACCGAAATGAGCCACATTCCAGATTTAGATTACGAAATGGTAGCTCCTGAAGAGTTATTTTTCTCTATTTGACTACAAGAAATTATTATTCAATAGATTTTCCTTGGCAGTTTCCATCAATATGAATCCTATATAGTTTTAAACTTTAAGGAGCTTTTCCTTTATTGGTCATTCTAATGATTATTGTTATTATTTTTTAGTTTTTCTGTGCCCTCTAGAGGAAACTAGCACCATATTGGTTCCTAGCACTGCTGAATTTATGCACAATTCTATTTTGGGGGCATCTTAATAACAGCTGAAGACCCCATGCAGAGTCAAGGGTTATGTTGGAAGTAGGAACCATGATGTCCTACTCTTATAGTTGTTATTATGCACATTTGGGTTTTTCCAGCTGGCATGTTAGTGTTTTTCTGGGAAAAGATGAGGATGTGTGGGAATGGAGGTAGAACCATTGTATTCCTCAGAAGTGTTTGGATTTCCTACCTTGTTAAACAGACAGTTTCCTGACAAATTTTTAAAATAAAGAATTTAAAATGGGAGAAAAGGGCATGGGAGATTTTCAGTTCTTTGATGCAGTTCTGGCTGACATATGTTAGAAGAGGCTAAAGGGTTTTGTTCTTTTTCCCCCTCCTTTGGATAAAAGTATGAAGCAGTGAACCAGGCAGTGTGTAAGTACTTCTTTCTTTCCTCCATTTCTGAAAAAAAAGTTATCAAAAAAGGAGAGGCCCAGCACAGACCAAGAAAGGAGCAGTTTCAGTATGATAGAAAATCTTTTGCAAATCCCTTCTCAGAAAAATGTTAGTAGAATGTGATTAGGCTCTCATTGACTCAGATGGCAGGATTGTAAATTGAAGGACTGCATATTCTCTTCATTCCCAGATGCTTTAAGTGTCCTGTAGATTGATCCAGGTTGTTACATATTTGACTACACAAATATGCTTATTTTGGATATGGTAAATAGAGATTGGTCCATACCATTTGTCTTTTCCCTCTTAGTGGAAAATGGGTACAGCTACGTGGCTTGGGTATCAGCACAAATGGGGTTCTGTATTCCAATACTCTTTAACTGACTAGCCCTATTAGAGAAGGGTTTTTTTTTTTTTCAACAAAATAAGTATTTCATATTTAAATAAAATCCTTCACTTGTAAAGAGGTAACAGTGAGAAAGGGGTCATGTTTTCACTGATTGAAGTGTTTCTGTGTGTCTTCTATGGAGGTGTTTCCAGAGATTCATCCTTAAAGTCACACGCACTTTCAACCCAAATAAGCAATAATCTACTTACTCACCAGGTTCCAGATGACTCTTGCCATGTTGCCCCCCAACCCCAAAACTGTATCCTTCCTTAGAATGAAGGTTTGCTGCCATTAAAGATATTCAAAGGAATGTCATTTATGATTGAGCAGGCCTATTAAAATGATTGGTTTTATTTCACTGTAGACTCACCTTCTCTGTCTGAGATGTCTACGTGTCCTTTTCCTTAGGTACCAGAAACTGTGGAAGAGTTACGTGAAACTTCGCCACCTCCTAGCAAACAGTCCCAAAGTCAAACAAACTGACAAACAGAAGTTGGCACAGAGAGAGGTCAGTATTGGGCCTGATTTCCTTGGTGATTAATGATGATGCACATCAAATCCACTTCAAGATTGTTGCCTTGCACTATACTTTTGGAATACATTTAAAAAAAAATGCCTGTTTTTTAAAAATTAAACTTTATTCCCCTTCCATATTAATATATTGATTCTTTTTTTTAAATCTTCTGGTATCCAAGAAAAGAGGACTTTTTACTTCTTACAAGGACTGTTTTCTTTATGGATTACTATCTTTGGGAATCTTTTTTTTTTTTTTCTTATTCTTTCTGGCAGTGCTGGGGATCAACCCAGGGCCTTGTGCGAGTTAGGTAAACATTCTACCATTGCGCTACACTGCCAGCCCATCAAATATCTTTCATAGAAGTTGGAGGAAGCTTAAAATTTGCTAAATCAGCCTTTTATCTTTGATTATAAAGTACACATTATGCAGCATTGAGTCTTACTCAGATTTCTTGGTCTTAAGATCATAAAGTCTTTCATAATTCTTTTGGTTTAGCAGGGTGAACTTGTTTTGTAAAGTTTGATAGCCCATATTTTGCATTTCTTTATTAAAGAGTAGTAGAATCCCTATATTCCAGGATTTATGTTTTATTTTAAATTTGAGAATAAATGGATTCTATGTTAACACTTTTTATTGAATTTTGTCTCAGTGAGGTTTTATTCTGCTTTTGATAGTAGAAAAGCAAGGCTTGGAGGCTGGGCAAAATATTTAAATTCTGGCTTTGTCACTTACTGTGACTTAAGCTGGTCAGCCAAGGAGGGAATGAGGGCTGAGAGGCTGACTAAAATATCCCTGTGTTGGTGTACCCAAGGAAAAACATGATTGTGTAGGCTTCTGAAATGTTACATTTAACATCTCTCTTGTGCTGTTTGGCCTGTAGTAGGAACTGGTAGAGGTCATGGTGATTCCTGTTTATCACGAGTTCCTGTAAGATTTTTATTGAACTGCATGTGTACACATATAAAATTGTTTTTATAATTAGGTATTTGAAGGGCAGAAGGGGAAGAATTGATTCTTGATTGAGTTTCATAGGTGAAGTTTTGGGTCATTGTCTTTTTTTCTTTTTCTTTTTTCTTTCTTTCTTTCTTTTTTTTTTTTTTAAATATCCCCTTGTAGCAAGAGTATAAGAGGCTTGCAAATCAGAAGGCAACTTTTAGAATTTGTGGGTTGCAGATTAAGTGATTGTCTTTCTTAGATGGAAATGTCTAACATAAGGCTTGATATGAATATATATAATTTTTTTATGTGCTAAATTAAAATCCCAAACACCACACTTTGTTTCTCTTATCAGTGAAAGGGCATATTTTGTTCAAATATGCCAGATTGGTAGATTTGGTTTAGAGTTTACCTTTTCTGGTTACCAAGAAGGAGCACCTTATACCCAAGGCTTCACGCATCTCAGCTTTCGTTTTAAATGAAATATTGTAATTTTGCACAAAAGGGTTTGAGTACCTGACTGTAACACTGATATTGAATTGTAAAGGCAGTATTGAAAATATGAATGCAACTTATTTTCTGATGCTTGCTGTTTGGCTTAATATTGCTTTACAACTGTCAAGTTACTCATCATAATGAGTTCTTTTCTAGGAAGCACTCCAAAAAATACGACAGAAGAATACAATGAGGCGAGAAGTAACAGTGGAGCTAAGTAGTCAAGGATTCTGGAAAACTGGCATTCGTTCTGATGTCTGTCAGGTGATGACACTTCTGAGAACACAATTATGCCCCTCTCTGTCTTCCTTTAAAAGGCATTGGCACTGAGATTTTTCTAATTGAAAAGTTTCTGTAGAACACAACACCCTGAGGCTAAATGGAATAGGAGGAATAGATGGTTTTCTGTGGTTTGAGTTTTATTTTTGTTGTCTGTTCTGGTGCTGTTTTGTGTGCGTGTCTGTGTGTTGTGGGGAAGGGGAGGAGCACATGTAACAATGTTAAATTCAGGTACTTTACTTTGGATGAAGACCAGTCTGCCTTCAGATGCAGCTACCTATTTATAGCACACATGGAGGTGCTTGTATAAAGAGATAATCCAGCAGCCACACAGGGCCTTTGCAGTGTACAAACATTCTGGACCAATGACTCAAATTTATATTTCAGAGAACTGAGGGCATTCATGAACAGAATCAGTATACATTTCATATTTGAACCAAATGACAGTATTTTTCCCCCTACAGTGAACTCGGTAGAGAAATATTTCAGGCACGTATAACTGATCATTAATGAGCATCTTCCGTCTTTCCCATGGGTGGAATTTATACCAAATTAGATATCCCCAAAACCAGCATATTTTTTTGCCCTTCTCCTGATTCATTTGTCATGATTACTACTCATTGCACTCCACAAAAATTATACTAAAGGACATAAGTGTACAGACTGGGTCAGGTGATGTACTTTGCTTTGTTCAGCGTTTTAGAAAACGAAGTCCAGGCTTCCACTTGTCTGTTTTAATGGTAGCATGTGTTGTAATAAGTTCAGGCAACTTCTTAGATATTTAGTTCATCTTAAAGAATTTTTTGAAAAAAATCAACATTGTTATTTAATTATTATATTGAACAGTACAGAATCCAATAATTAAAAGTATTGCTACATAGTTCATTTACAAGTGATGTCCAGAGCTAACTACTATTGTGTTAATGTGAACTACTGTTGATAGTTTGGGAAAAATTATCTACAGTGGTAGCCAGCTACATTCAACATTTCCTCAGATATTCTTCCAATTGACTAAAATTTTTTACTATCAGTCAGTTGAGATTTGAATATTTTTCTTGCTTTGGTTCTTTTCCAGCACAATTTGAGGCAGTATCTCCCATGTTTTTCTATTTGTTAGTGTTTCTACAAAGCCCATGTTTGGTGATCTCTGTGATCTATCAGAGTTGATTATTTAAGAGGTCATAACATTTTAGAGACTGTGGGTATGTCTCCATGGTAGAAGCACTTGCCTAGAACATTTGAGGTCTGTTTAGCACATTTGATCCATAGCACCATACACACACAAAAAAAATTCATGAAATTGTGATGTATGGAGAACTGAAAGAGACCTTAGAGCCTTCTAGTTCAGTGGTTTACATAGTTGTGTTTTTGATTAACTTTGAAGGATTTTTTTTCCAAGTAAAACACTTTTGGAGCTCTAATTTGTAGAAGGGGGGAAAGTAACTGAGGAACTAGTGGGTGCTGGTATAGAGAGAGTATCTCATTTTACTCCATTTCTTTGTCCTGTATAGCAGGTGTTAAGTCAGCTTTGTTCCCCTGAACACATTGAACCCCTTTTCCCTTTCTTTTGGTAAAACAGGGATGTTAAGTGATCTGTTCCAATGTAGTTTTGTATTCTTTAGCAATATCACAGATGTCTTGCTCTGGTGCTTCAGCTAGTATAGAAGCTGCCTAAGGACTGACTAGGTTCTCTTTAATTCTGTGTTGTCTGTATTTTGTCTCAGGGTTGGTAGGAAAAGAGCTTGGTAGCTTTGACTAACTGGTGAGAAAAAACGGATCCTGGTTAATCCCCTGCAAAGGTGAATGCTTGTGTTCTAATAGTCTTCCCCTCTGTATAGCTCTCCCTCTCCCAAAGAGAACTGGCATCTGTTTAGAAGCAGTGCTTCCACTCTTCCTTTCTCCTTTTAACATTTCAGTAAGATTACACTCACATCTAAATGACTTGGTAAGAGTCTAAATTGCTGTCTATGAGTTCATATTACAGAAGGAATTATTTAATGGTTTGTTAAAAAAAGAAAGTTTGTATATGAAAATGAGCCATCTAGCTATGTGAAAAATCAATATAATTCAAAAAGAAGGAGATGTAAGGGTTGGGGGTGTAGCTCAGTGGGAGAGTGCTTACCTAGTATATGAGACCCTGGGTTCCAACCCCAATGCTGCCAAAAAAAAGGAAATCTAAGAATGATATTGTGGGGCTTGAGGGTGAGCTGTTAAGGCAAAACCAAAACACCTCTCTGCTTTGAAATAACTTATTACACATGAACATTAAGTCATCTTGGAGGTAGCTCTCAACCTTGAGTGAACAGGTGAGGTATTTGTTTATCTTGACATGAAATATAATTTCAATATCAATATTCTTGTAGTTGTGAAAGGAAATTGTTACCTTCACTGAAATTAAAACTGATGTATCAAGATGCCACACTGAGAGAATTTGGAAGTGCTACTCATCACTTCATTCATTACAGTCCGCAGCCTAGTTCTGATTTTAAATACAAAAATGTTAAGGTAGAAATGATGAAGGGGAGAATGATTAGGGCAAATTATCTAATTTACTTTGGTTCAAAATTTGAATTTTGTTACAAAAATGATTTAAGGTTATACTTTTATAATTTTTTAAAAATAAAAGTAGAAGTGAATAAACAACATGACTCTGTAAGCCGTGGACTCTGTGGCAAAAACTATTAAATCATTATTCCTTTAATTCCAGTCGTTTGAACCTTAGTCCACCTTCCAGTTTAGTTTCCTCTTGGGCTGTCTTAATTGCACACCAAAAGTCACAAAGTCTTCCTTTCTACTGTAAAACTTTACAGAAAACTTTAATTGATAAGGTGCATTTTAACTATGAAATTTTTTTTTCCCACAGACAATACTTTCTTCTTTTCTGGAATATCTGTGTTTTGAGATTCTCAAGTATTTTGTATGTTTTGCCTGTTACTCAGGTTAGCTATCCATTTTGGTTCAATTTTTTCCTTGAAATTCCTTAGGTAAACAGTAGGGGGGAACATAGTAGTGCCCTCTAGTTTTTTTGGTATGGAAATAAGATAAACCCTCCTGCTGTGTAGTATTAATGACTACAACTAGAATATATTTCACAGGGCTCTTTTAGTCTTCTGTCTGTGATCAGGCCATCTTTTAACCTCCTTCATGGGTAGTCCAGTTCACGGTGACTACTCACCAGTGTTACTAGTGAATGTTTTTTATTGCTTACTCAGCTTTTATATTGTCCTTAACAATTTTGCTTGTAAAGATTTTTAAAACATTTATAGGTTAGCAGCTTTTTAAGAGCGGCACAAGCAGTGGCAATAGTAGTTTGTACCTTGCAATTGTATTTAATTTCTTATTCTGCAATGAATGTTTTTTTCAGTGTGTACTTCAGATAAGATGGCAGATGGCATATAATAAAGTAGTTTAAAACCTTCAAAATAAAGGTATTTAGTACTGTGGCTAATGAAGAGTAAGAATCTGAGGACTGAGAAATAGCAGTTAAATGAATTTATACATTGAATACTTTGAATAACCCTGAAACTGATGAATAGATGGGCTCATAATTAATTTTAAAGGAAGAAAGACTGAGTGCTTTTCTGAGATCCTTGGGTTTTTTCCTGCCTCCATTTGGTAGTTCATCAATATGGAACTTACTGTTTATTGGTAATAATTGCTACCTTGTGGGGCTGTCTGCAGGAGATAAAACTATTGTGATAAATCCAAGCAGTGTGACCTAAGCACCAACACCTCCCTCAGAGTACATTATCCTCAGTCAGAGAAGTTGGCAAGGGTTATTAGGAGGCTAGGAAATTACATGTGGTGCCCCAGCCAACGTTAAGAGTAGTGAAAGCAGAGGGATAGTAACCTGTGATCACATGTGAACCAAATGCAGACTGGTTACCAGGTTTGGAGAGAAACTGCTTGTTGCTGCTTGCTAGCAAAATCCTGGGCAGTAGAAGAAAAACACAAAACAAAACAAAAACAAATCAAAACCTGTATCCGAGGCTAAAAAGCTGCAGCATGATGACTCAGAAGAGGGGAAAAAAGGAAGATACCACTATGGAACCTAAACTGTAGGGATCTGGTTGTTTTGAAAAGGGTACCAAGAACACATGATAGAGCTGGGTGCGGTGGTAGTGCACACCTATAATCTCAGCTACTCAGAAGGCTGAAGCAGGAGGATTGCAAGTTCAAGGTCAGTTTAGGCAACAAAGTAAGACTCTGTCTCAAAATAAAAAGGACTAGTGGTTCAGTGGTAGAGCTCTTGCCTAAGGTATGAGATCCTGGGTTCGATCCCCAATAGTGTTAAAAAAAAAAAAAGAAAAAGAAAGAAAGAAGGGGTTTTATGCCTCAGGTTGAATTGGAGTCTTCTATGGAGGTAGGCACCTGGCCCATGCTGTCTGGAGGAGGTAGTATATGGAAATCAGTAAACAACTTCATAAGGAGCCAAAAACTGGGCCATTATGATCATATGACCAGTATGAGGCTGGTGCCTAATTGGGGACACTGACTCCTTGAGGAGAAGCAGGAGGCCTGGTACCTGTAGAAGACAAGCTGTGTTGTGCTGGGGTGTGCTTGACGAGTGGCTAGAGAGCTATATTTGGATCCATTGGCCAATGTGCTGCTTTCCTGGAGAGACTGTCTGGAATGGGATGGAGGCCTGCCATGTGTTGTCAGAGGGATACTCCTCAGCAATTGAGCGGAGTGGCTGAACAGGGAAAAGAAAAATCTCTAGGGTTTAAGAGTTTGGACATCAACTTGAAAGAAGCATTTTCTAAGATTGTAGAGGGAGGGAAAAGAAAATTTTCTTTTAATTGGTGTATTATAATAGAATTCATTATGCCATATTTGCATATGAACATAACAATCTGTTTTCTGTACTCCTCAGGTAGCCCTTCTTTTATTATTATATCGATTAGCACATTATCATCATTGTATATAAGCAGGATTCATTGCAGCATGTTTGTACATGGACATAGCATAATTTGGTAGGGTGGCACACAACTGCAATCCCAACTGTTAGGTAGACTGAGGCAGGAGCATCATAAGTTTTAGGACAACCTTGGCAACTTAGCCCTGATTCAAAATAAAATGACAAAGGACAAGGGACATGGCTTTGTGGTAGAGCACTTGCCTAATATGTGTGAGACCCTGGGTTCTATCCCTAATACTGCAGTGAAGGAAATTTTGACCTCTGAGAGGTGATTGGCTTCAAAGATACAGTTAAAAAAGGGATTTTAATTTTTGGACTACATGAGTTACTTTTTTAATTAGTAAAAATTTCTAAATATATGCAAAATTAGAGAGTATAGATTTTCATTCCATTTCTCACCGTTTTCTCCTTGCCAGTATTTCTTGAAGAAAATGGATTACATGTTCTGGAGTCTGATGTGGGTTTGCTAAATGGAACTTCATTGTGTCTTTCAATATTGCCTCCATCCCTTGTTTTTCCTTTAAACTGATAATTAGATCTAAAACTTCAGTCCAAGACAGTACTGCCAGCCACATATGGCTATTTAAACTTAAATTCATTCTAATTAAATAAAATTTTATTTCCTCAGTTGCGCTAGCCACATTCTGAGCACTCAGCAGACCCATGTGGCTAGTACCTGTTGTAACAGCACAGATTTAGAACATTTTTGTCTTCACAGAGAGTTTTGTTGAAAGCAGTGGCCGGGTTCGAGTTCACTGTTCTTGTAAGACTTTCATAAACTGTGGCATGATCTCTTTTCGTGTGTTACATTGTCAGTCATTGATGGATCATTGCTTAGATGGTCCAGTAACTCATTACGGTCTGCTGAGGAGACGTTGCAATTCTGTGTTCTTCATTTATTAGAACATTTTTTAAAAAGGATCTGTCCCTCATTAAATATTTGATTACTCTGAAGTTTGGATGCCATATATGACAACACCAAAAAATTACTCATTGGTTTATTCCATAATATACAAATAGTAATCCCAGAATAACAGTATCAATGATACCACAACTGTGTGGTTATGGAAAATCAGTGTAAGTATTCCTTTCTGTCCTTGGTTATATCCAGGTGTTTTTCACTAGAGATGTACACTCAAGTTACTGTTTTTACTGTTTTAAGGTCACTCTTGGATATACCACAAACTGAATAATCAGATTTATTTCATTTTGCTTTTGCTTTTAAAGGTTTCTTTAAAAATTAAGGATCATTTAGACATATACAAAATATTTATATGATTCCAGAGTCAGTTTTTAAAAGGCAGGTATATTTTCTAAAAATGTAACTTCTGTTTCTTGTCCTATTCTTGTCCCTCCACAAGGTAACCATCTTTTTAAAGTTATCTATTTTTTTATTCATTTTCATGTAAGTAAATATACATAGCCATGCATTGCTTACCATAGGGATACATCCTGAGAAATTCTTCATGAGGCGATTTTGTTGGGTGAGCATTGTCGAATGTGCTTGCACAAACCTGGATGGTTTTGGTTACTCGCTGGATGTTGCCTTTGACGATGTCAGGAGCTGCAGTAACCACGAGGTGTAGGAAACTGCTGAAGGCATAACTTGGTGTTCTCTTTTACAAGAGAGTGAGAGACTTAGTATTGAAAAATTTTTCCTCCACTTAGCTGTGTATGTGATGCTGGGGATTAACCCAGCTCCTCATGTATGCCAGGCAAGTGCTCTACCACTGAGCCACTGCTCCAGCCAGCAGCCAGCCCAACCTTCTGTTTTTTTGTTTTTTTTTAAGCAGGAGGAGTACACTCTAAAATAATGGTAACAAGTATAGTATACTAAGTACATAAACCATTTAATAGTCCTTTAGCATTATTGTCGAGTACTGTTTACTATACGTAATTGTATGTGCTGTCCTTTACGTGACTGGCAGTGCAGCAGATTTGTCCATTTGCGTATCACCACACACACAGGTAAAGTGTTGTGCTTTTATTATACTATGGCATTGAGAGGGCTATGGTGTGATACCCATAGGTGGTACGAGTTTTTTTTTAGCTCCATTATAATTCCTGGGACCACTGTCACTATGCAGGCCCTTGTTGACTGATCTGTCATGGGGGGCATCGTTGTACGTGTGTGTGTCTTTCTTAGTGGAATTTTAAGTACTTTTTTATGATTTTTTTTCATTTAACAGCATGTCCCAGAGAGTACTTCACATCAATATAAAAAGATTAATGTTGTGTTTGGCCTCCTCTTTGACAAAATGCTTTATGTTATATGGTCACTGTGAGGTTTGTTGTATTTGCATTTGTTTCCTTATCTCTTTTTGTATTAGGGTGACGTATTTTTCTCCTAATGGTTATGTTTATTACTAGTAACTTTATAGTATAGTGTGATTGAATTTTTTCTTTGCCTCCCTCTGTGTAGATATATATATATCTTATTATCTTTTATTGAAAATGGTGTTTCTTTCCCGTAATCTTTCCTCTCACCCAGCATCTCGGTGACAAGTTAGCCTTTTAACTGCAGGTTCTTCCCAGGACTGCTGCAACCTCATTCTACTCCGTATACTCTTGCTCATTATTTTTTGGTGATTATACTACTGTGTGTTGGAAAAGCATGTAATCATTTCTTGCAATATTGGTTCACTTATTATCTACAGATAGAAATACATTTGAAGGTCATATGTCAATCCCCCCCTTTTTTTTTTTGGTTTGGCTTCCTGGAACTCATTTCTAACACATTCTTTAGGGGAGGGCTCATGGAAACTGGCCCTTGAGTTTCTAAATGTTTCTCATAATTTGTGGCCTTTATATCTAAAGGTCAGTTTTGCTGGATATAAAATCCATGGGTCACACTTTAATACTTTAAGTAGATTCTCATTGTTTCCTGGCATAAAATACTGCTGTTAGAATTGTGATGCAGGAGTTTTTATAGGTGACTCAGTTCTTTTTTATGAATGCCCAAAGTAATATTTTCTTTTAAAAATCAATAGGTTTGGGGCTGGAGCGGTGGTTCGGCAGTTACGATGCTTGCCCGGTGTGCACAACTACACGGGTTCAAACCCCAGCACCCACGTGCACAACTAAGTGTCAGAGCAATGAAGGCCATGTGAAAAACTCAGTAAAAAAATTGATTGATTCTCTCTCTCTCTCTGTCCCTCTTTTTAAAAAAAAAATGTTTATTCTTTTTTTTTTTTTTTAAGTGAGAGAAAGAGAGAGAGAATCAATTTTATTTAGTTTTTCATGTGGCCTTCGTTGCTCCCAGACTTCATTGTGTACTGGGGTTTGAACTTGCATACTCGCCTGTGTCAGGTAAGTGCCGTAACCGCCGAGCTGCTGCTCCTGCCCCTCAAGACTTTCTTAAATCACTTTTCATTATTTTATTTAGATTTAAGAACTCCTGTTGTATTCATCTTGTGTCTTAGTTTATCTTCTGTATCTGTCATTTTTTCTTGAACCTTTTTTCCCCCACTGTTTTTCTCTTTTATTTCTCAAAGACACTATTCATTGTGTTAGTCTGCTTTTGTGTACCTTTCTTAAAAATTCTTGGAATTTTGTCACTTTTTTCAGATCTTCCTTTCTTCTAATCATCTCACTTCTAAGTTTCTGTAATATTTATTTGTAGTTTTAATTTATAGCTCCTACTATTTTCCTAATTTTTTTTAAAGATTGTTTCAGAATACTAGGTTACAGCTTCTCTGTTTTGTTGGTGTATCTTTTTGGAATGTTCATGTTATCAACAAGAATGTCATTCTCCTTTTTTTTTCTCTTTTATTCCTTACAAAGTCCTTGGTTAGAGTTTGACTCAGTGGTGCTTGCCTGCAATCCCAGCAGCCCAGGATGCTAAGATAGGAGGTTGCAATTTCAAGGCCAGCCTCAGCAACTTAGCAAGGGCCTAAGTAACTTAGTGAGACCCTGTCTCAATGTAAAAAACAAAAAGGGATGGGCTAGGGCTTGAGTGG
>PVKS010028054.1:0-26869 GCA_004027875.1 Aplodontia rufa | reverse complement strand
AATAGAAGATCCTGAAACAAACCCCCATATCTTTAACTATTTGATATTTGATAAAGGGGGAAAAAGTATAGTGTGGAAGAAGGATAGCCTGTTCAACAAATGGTGTTGGACAAACTGGACAGCCATTTGTAGACAACTGAAGCTGGATCCTTATCTTTCACCCTGCACAAAAATTAAATCAAAATGGATCAAAGACCTGGATATTAAGCCTACAACTTTAAATTTACTAGAAAAAGAAGTCGGGTCAATACTACACTTTATAGGAGTTGGCAGCTTCTTCCTTAACAAAACTCCTATGGCGCATGCTGTAAAATCAAAATTAAATGAATGGGATGCAATTAAACTAAAAAGCTTCTGCACATCTAAAGATCTAGTCAAGAGCATCAAGAGAGAACCTACAGAATGGGAGAAAATTTTTGCCTGCTACTCCTTGGACAGAGGGCTAATATCTAGAATATATAGGGAACTAAAGAAACTAAAGTCCAAACTCGCAAATAATCCAATCGATAAATGGGCTAAAGATCTCAAAAGGAACTTCTTTTTCACTCTTCCTTTACTTTGTTACCTCTGTTTTTTTTCCTCCTATATTGCAACTGTCATTCCAATGTCTCTTCTACATTGTTCCCATAATCCATTAGGTGTTGAGAATTACAGGAACACTAAAAGTTCACAGTTTAGGTATTCTGCCTCTGAACTTAACTCTCCCAGACAACACTCCAGCTCAAAGAAGGGAGGGGACTAAAATAAATAAATAAATAAACTGATCCAAATAATTGATAAGAATAAAGGGAAGAACAATCAGAAAGGGAACTCAGGCTCAAGACCTTGTCATCCACCCATACATCAAATTCAGAGAGAAACCTCAGAAAAAATGTAATAATTATACACAAAAGGACATACACAAAATAAGAGGAAGAGGAATCCACTTCAATTGATGCACAAGAACAAGACCTTTGAAAATATGAGACAACAATAAAAAAAATCTTTCCCTCAAACCCACAATCCCCCAACAAAGGATCCCCCTGATCGTGAAGTGGATGAAAATACATAGAAAGATTATAAAATTTTGATTTCCAAATTGTTCAATGAACTAAAAAAAAATTTAAGGAAGGAATTCGGAGAGCAATTACATGAGATGAATGACCAATTTAACAAATAAATAAATAGATATTAGTAGAAAAAAAAAGCAGAATCCCTACAAATGAAAAAGAAGATCAATCAAATTCCAGACTCACTTGAAGACATCACTAACAGATTAGATGGTATAGAAAATAGAACCTTGCCCCTTGAAGAAAGAACTTCAGGCATTGAAGACAGGTTAGATGATCTCAAATGTACAGAAGTCAATAAAGAGAACAAAATATGACCAGTATATACAAGGTCTATGGGATAACTTCAAAAGACCAAATATGAGAATAATGGAGATAGAAGAGAACATGCAGATACAAACTGGAGACCAAAAAAACCTTTTCAGTGAGATCATTATAGAAAACTTCTCCCATGTTAGAAACAAGACAGACATCCTCATAAATAAACCCAAACAAATGAAAAATTCACTGAGACATATTATAATCAAGATGCTCAGCACAAAGAATAAGGAAAGAATATTAAAATCCACAAGAGAAGCATCAGGTTACATTTAAAGGCAAAGCAATAAGCATCAAATTTGATTTCTCAGCTCCGACCCTAAAATCAAGGATGGCCTGGAGTGAGATATTTCAAGTCCTAAAAGAAAGCAACTGGAAAACCCAGAAAAAATTAGTTTCAAATTCAAGGGGGAAATAAAAACATTCCATGACAACAATAAACTAAAAGAATTCATAGGCACAAAACCAGGATTACAAAGAATACTCAATGACAAACTTCGTACAGAGGAATGGAAGAACAATTCCCAAAGCCCACAAATAGACATGAATCAATAAAAGAATAACCCACTAAATGAGAATCTAAATACGAGAAAATACAGCAAAGTACCAAAATGGCAGGAAACCATAAACACATATCCATACTAATGCTGAATATTAATGGACTCAACTCCCCAGTGAAAAGACACGAATTAGCAGAATGGATCAAAAAGCAAAATACAACTACACTCTGTTTATAAGAGACTCATCTTTTAGGAAAAGACACCAACAGGCTGAAGGTAAAATGGTGGCACAAAAAAATATTTCAGGATTATGGCCAATGAAAACAAGGAGTTCCCATTCTCGTATATGACAATGTAGATTTCAAGCAAAAACTATTCAGAAGAGACAAAGAAGACCACTTCATTTTAGCAAAAGGAAAAAATCCAACAAGAAGATACTACCATAATAAATACTTATGCCCCAAATATCAACACATCCAATTAAATTCTCCACAACACCAAACTCCACATACACCTCAACACAATAATACTGGAGAATTTCAATACACCCTTAACATTAATAGACAGGTCACTAAAAAAAAGCCCAAAAAGATATCACCAACCTAATAACACTATAAATCAACTGGACATAACAACATCTACAGAATATTTAATCCCAAAACAGCTGAATTTACCATCTCAGCTGCACATGGAATTTTTTCCAAAATTGATCATATTCTAGGCCATGGAAATCTTAGCAAATATAAAATATTGACATAATCCCTTGTATCCTATCAGATAATAATGGGATGAAGTTAGAAATCAACAATAATAAAATTAACAAAAATCACAAATACATGGATATTGAATAATACTACCTTGGATGAAGAATGGATCAAAAAATAAATGAGAACAGAAATCAAGAAATTCTTAGAAATGAATGAAAACAAAAATACAACATATCAAAATCTCTGGGACAATGTGAAAGGATTTCTAAGAGGAAAATTTATAGCATTGAGTGACTACATTCCAAACAAATAAATTTATGTTCCACTTCAATTACTTAGCAAAAGAAGAACAAAACAACCCCTTAAACAGTAGAAGACAGGAAATAATAAAAATAAGAGCTGAAAACAATGATATTGAGAAGAAGAACAGTAACACAAAGAATCAATGAAACAAAGAGTTGGTTCTTTGAAAAGACAAATAAAATTGACAAAACCTTAGCCAACTGAATCAGAAGAACAAGACAAAGTAAATCAATAAATCAGATATGAAAAATGAGATATTGCCACAGACCCTGCTGAATCCAGAGAATTATCAGAACTTACTTTGAAAATTTATACTCTAATATACTGGAAAAATCTAGAAGACAAGGACAAATATCTAGCCAACTATGACCTGCCCAAACTGATTCAGGAAAATACAGAAACCCTAAACAGACTGATATCAAGCAATGAAATCAAAATAGCAATTTAAAGCCTTCCAAAAAAGAAAAGCCAAGGACATGACAGATTCGCAGCCTAGATCTACCAGACCTTTACCACTCTTTCTGAAGTTACTCCATGAAAGGGAAAGATATGGAAAACTTTCAAGTATGTTTTATTAGTGAATCATAACCTTTATACCAAAATCCAATAAAGATATATCAAGGAAAGAAAACTACAGACCAATAATTCTGATGAACATAAATGCAAAAATCCTAAATATAATTTTAGCAAACCACATTTAAAAGCATACAAACAAGGTAATACATTATGATCAATTGGGCTTCATTCCAGGGATATAAGGTTGGTTAAACATGAACAAATTAATAAATGTGATTCATCACTTAAACAAAATTAAAGACAAAAATCACATGATCATTTCAATAGATGCAGAAAAGACTTTTGAAGATTTCTAACACCCATTCATATTTAAAACATTGGAGAAGGGACTGGAGTGGTTGCTCAGTGGTTACGGCGCTTGCCCAGCATGTGCAAGTACACATGTTCAAACCCCAGCACCACATACACACTAAGTGTCAGAGCAATGAAAGCCATGGGAAAAACTCAATAAAAATTGATTCTCTCTGTCTCTATCTTTCTCTCACTGTCCTTCTCTCTTAAAAATAACACACACACACACACACACACACACACACACACACACAAACATTGGAGAAGCTAGGGATCAAAGGAACCTACCTTGACATTGTAAAGGCCATTTGTGACAAACCCATAGCCAACATCATTGTAAATGAAGAAAAACTGAAAGCATTTCCACTAAATTCAGGAATAAGACAAGGCTATCCATTCTCACCATTCCTATTCAATATAGTCCTTGAAATATTAGCCAGAGCAATCAGGCAAGATAAGGATATCATAAGGGTACACATAGGTAAAGAAGAATTCTAAGTGTCTCGGTTTGCTGATGATATGATCCTATAATGTAAAAGATCCAAAGAATTCCACCAGAAGACTTCTAGAACTTATAAACAAATTTATTAAAGATGTAGGATACAAGATCAACACCCACAAATCAATAGCTTTCCTATATTCCAAAAGTGAATCAGCAGTGGAAGAAATCAGGAAAAACATCCCATTCGCACTAATCTCTAAAATTATAAGGTACTTGGAAATTAATCTAACCAAAGAGGTAAAAAGCTCTACAATGAAAATTACAGAATGCTGCATTAGTCAGCTTTTTTTTCTGCTATTACTAAAAGACCAGACAAGAGCAATGTAAGAGGAAAAGTTTATTTGAGGGCTCACAGTTTCAGAGGTCTGTGTCCATAAGTTGACTCCATTCTTTGGAGCTTGAGGTGAGGCTGAACATCATGACAGAGGAGTGTGGCAGAGGGAAGCCTGGCAGAGAGCTGGAAGCTTTGACAAGTGCTAAATCATAGAGATTCATAGGAGAGAAGCTCATCTCTAAATTTTCTTAGAAAAGAAAGCCACAAAGGAGTGTTAAGCACAAGATACTATGAGCTAAATTATAATGATTGGAAACATCTTTTCTTTGATTCCCCATAATGCATTGCTCTGTCTAGAAATTAGCTATTCTCAAAATAAGCTGCAAAATGTAATAGAATAACTGAAACCTTCAGGGCAAGAGAAATACAATTCATTTAGCTCCTATTTGCAGGCTAAATCTTGTTCACTTCTTGCTTTTGTGTTGTCCACAAGCTAATAATTTTTTTATATGAAAACACTTTGTGATACCTAAAAATTACACAAAATTATAATTTCAGTGTTAATAAATTTTCATTGCCAGAAAAAATGTCCATAAAAGTCTCTCTACCAAGATCTCTTTCTATTCTTCCTACTGAATAATTTCTTTGAGATTCAATTAAAATATCACATCCTCACCATCTTTGTTTATATTCATGGAAATTTAATTACATCTTTTCTAAGCTTCCATTAGTGATATATATATATATATGTATATATATACATATATATATTATACTTCCTTTTAATTAATATTTTATTAATTTATTTTTTGTTTTGTTTGAATTATTAATATACTTGTTAAGATGATTGATTTTTACGTGTTGACTTGACTGAGCTAAGAAGTGCCCAGATAGCTGGAAAAAAATCTTATTTCTGGTTGTGACTCTGAGATTGCTTCTGGAAGAGATTAGTGTTTGAATTGGTAAATTGAGTAAATAAGGTCACTCTCACTGATGTGTAGGGTCATCCAATCTCTGGACAGAATACAACAAAAAGGTAGAGGAGGAGGAAGAGAGGATTGAGTTAGTACATCCATCTTTTCATGCTCTTAGAGATTAGTGCTCATCTTCATTTGGACTGAATTGTACCACCAGCTTCCAGTTGTGCAAGTGGGGCTCCTTCCCTTCATAATTCACTTGTACATATCTACTTTCATTATTTTGCATTCCTAATATATTACATAATGCCTAACACATTAATAAATTAATAGAAAAAAGGGACAATGAGGGAAAGTGGTGCATATAAGTAAAGGGTTTGTAATCATTTTGAAGAATGTAGGGAAGAAGGAAGTAATGTCACAGATTCTCTTTCTCTGGATAGACCACCCACGTGCTGCAAACTTACCATCTGACAAAAATGGTGAATTTAAGAGGAGCCAACCTGCTGACAACACCTCCTAGTGCCAGCTAATTTGTGTGTAAATATTCACTTTTTCTGTGACAGGATTTTTTTATATTTTTATTTTTTAAAATGTATGAATAAATTGAATACTAAAAATCACAAGTAACAGTGAACATTCTTTCTAGCCCACAGCCTTATTAAACTTAAAAAAAAAAAACACTGAAAAGAATTTCTCCTCTGTACAAATGATATAGACCTCCACTGACACTAAAGCATGAGATCAACAGATGTACTTATTGGACAGCCACAAAGATTTTCTGAATTAAGAATTAATTTCCAAAAATGAAAGATTTATGTTCTGAATATTAATCAAGATGTTGAAGTTAAACTTGCATAGACATCAGTCAACACACATTAAATGCCTACTATAAAGTAGCACCATAAAATACATATTTTATAATAATTACTATAAAGTAGCCCAGTACTATTTTCATATGATATGAATAAACATTGAGCAAGAAGCACAAAATGTTCTTAATTTATCAGGGTGATTTGTTTATTGTTGCTGTTACATATTTATACATGCACACAATAGAACAATATAAAAAGTGCATGTTGAGGGTCTTTTCTAGAATAATGTGTATCTTAACCTAAATTGCAAAATGGGATTTTCTTAAAGCATCAAGAATCAAATATGTGGGCTGGAGCAGCGGCTCAGCGGTTACAGTGCTTGCCTGGCATGCGCAAGTACATGGGTTCAAACCCCAGCACCACATACACAACAAAGTGTGTTCAAGCAGTGAAAACCACATGAAAAACTAAATAAAATTGATTCTGTCTTTCTCTCTCTGTGTCTCTCTTTCTGTCTCTTTCTCTCACTATCCCTCTCTCTTAAAAAAAAAAAGAAGCAAATATGTGCTTTTCTTCCTACTAAAAGCAAAATAAAAGAAAATCACTTAAATGTCAGAATAAGACAATAAAGACTGCCCTCATAATGAGGGCTTTTAAAGTTTTGTCTCATCTACTGCAGTAGGTAATTGTAGAATAACCTCTAAAGGCTTTTAAAAAGTTAATACTTATGTCCCTGAGCTGAACAGATGAAATGGATTAAAGGGTTTTAAAAATGTTTATCTATCTGTATGATTGAATTACTCTTCTAAACCTAGAAGTTTTCTACCATTTCACTCAGATGTTGTTTTAGCCTCTGAGTTACAGGGTCATGATTCTTTTGGGAGTGATTCATTTTATTTATTTGTTTGACATTTCATAATGAATAAGTAAATGTATATGGAGCCATAACAACAATAAATTCTGTACCATTTTCCCCAAATAATATTTCCAAATTGTTCTCCTTCCTGTGTTTTGCTAGTAGATATTTAACAAGAAGCTAGAGGGCAATTTTTCTTAGGCATGCAAAGCCCTTTATCAATGATACATAAGGTCTTCCAGGTAATCTCACTTGTGTGAATTTTTAATGAGAACTCATTAACTGAGACTTCACAACCTCCATAATAGATGGTTATGGGCTTCTCACTCCAAGTCAGAATTTAAATTTTAAAAAATGAATCCTGTGCTCCTATCCATGACTTCTGGTTCTACCCAAGATCCTGAGTTCCTTGAGGGGAGTACTCACATCTTTTCATCTTTGTACTCATTGCCAGAACATAGGAAGCCCTCAAAAAATGTTTATAGAAATGAAGCAGATTCAGCAGTTACTATAAATTACATTTCAATCAACAATGTCTTTTTGAATGCTTGACACTCTGCCAAATTCTGTGGATATATTTTATTAATTAAAAAAAGGGCTCTGTATCCATGGAATTTAAAATCTAGTTGAAGAGAGAAAAGTGACAAAATGCAATAATGATTGAACAAGACCAAATGAATTATCTTTAAATTAGGAATGGTTGACCTTTTAAATGTGATTAGTGGATTATTTTAAATTCTAAATGCACTTCTCATCACCTCCCACAAATAGTAATAATAATAAAACAATTACAAATGGAGAGTTTATTTCTTGATAGAATAATTTCTTCAATATTGTTTGATTCATAATGTCAAGCTAAGTCGTCAGTGTTGATGGGAGGAAACTATTTAGGTTGGAAAAAGAGCAAAAGTCTTGCACTTTTTACTGTTCCCTGATTCAGAAATAAATATTTTAAAGAGATGGAGTTTATCTCTGCCTCCTACTTAGTTCTGCTCTAAACTTCCAAATACACATAGTCCTACTTAACACTGAAATTCTCTGGTTTAAATTCCTTTCATTGATCTGCCATCCCAAAGACCACTATTCTTTTTGTTTGTCAACTTGGTGTCACTGTGACCAAAACACATAACAAGAGCAACTTGGAAGAGGAAAGATTTTGGGTGATGGTTTCAGAGGTTCAGTCTATGGCCAACTGTCTCCAAGGCAGAAAAATTAAGGCAGTAGGGTATGGTGGTTGAAACTTTTCAGCTCATAACAGCTGAGAAAACAGAGAGAGAGAAAAAATAGAGTCAGACAAAAGTATAAGCCCTCCCACGGCATGCCCCCAGTGAACTGCCTCCTTCAATAAGGTCCCACAACCCAATAATCCATTCAGCTATCAATGAACTAATAGATCAGAGCACTTATGATCTAATCATTGCCTAAAAGTTCCACCTCTGAAACTTGCTGCATTGGAGACCATGCTTTCAACACATGAGCTTTTGGGGGGACATTCTAAATACAAACCATAACACCTTTGCATGTCCCTTCTTAATCAAAGCCTCCATGCAATTAATCTCTAAGACAACCTGAAAGAAAGAACTCTGGTTAAATCTGCTAAAAGCGAGTGAATGCCCAGGTCCTTAAACCTCAGGGGTTTGCAAATTTTCAAAATTTTACATTTTAGTTGACAATATTGTATATATTTAGGCATTCAGCATGATATGTTGATGTATGTAGACACTGAGAAATGATTAAGCAATTAATTGATGCAGCAGCTCATATACATTTTTGTGTGCAATAAGAACACTTAAAATCTACTTTTTGGCAGATTTCAAGTATACAAGGTATTGCTATTGACCATAGTCATCATTATGTGTGATAGATCTCCTGAATCTTTTCCTTCTGTCTAGCTGATATTTTATTTCCTTTGACCAGTATCTCCCCAACTCTGCCATCCACCAGCCTCTGGTAATCATCATGTTACTTTCTGTTTCTATGAGTTCTTTTATTTATTTATTTAAAATTATACATATAACTAAGATTACGAAGTATTTGTCTTTCTTTGCCTGGCTTATTTCCCTTAACATAATGTCTTCTAGTTTCCCCCAGAGTATTGCAAGTGACAGAATTTTCTTCCTTTTCAAAGCTGATGAGTATTTCCATTTTTTTTGAAGACTTTTGAATCTATGTTCATTGGGGATATCAGTTTGTGGTTTTCCTATCATGTAGTGTTCTTGCCTGACTGTGATATTGGGGTAGTGATCACCTTATTGAATGAGTTTAGAAGTATTCCCTCATCATGAACCTTTTTGAAGGCTTTAGGATTGGCATTAATTCTTTAAATGCTTGATGTAGTTCAGCAGTGAAGCCTGAACTTCATCATTCAGTCTCTGTACTCACTATTAGCTTGTTCTGATTTCCTGTTTCCTCATAATTCAGTTTTGAAAGGTAATACATGTTTAGGAATTCATCCATTTGCATTAGTTTATCCAATTTGTTGACAAAATTGTTTAGTAGTTTCTTTTCTTATTTATATAAGACAGTGAAAAAGAGAGAGAAACAGAGAGTGAATTTTTAAAAGTTTTTTCATCTGGTTTTTGTTTTACCTCCACATGGTTGTGTATGTGGTGCTGGGGATCAAACCTGGTACCTCATGCATGCCAGAGAAGTGCTCTTCCACAGAGCCATCTCTCCAGCCCCAGTAGTTTCTTAGTATGCTTTGTATTGTTGTGATATTGGTTGTAATGTCTCCTCATTATTTTTGATTTTACATAGCTTCTATCTTCTTTTTTCTTAGTTGGTCAAGGTAAAGGTTTGTTTTATTTTGTTTATCTTTTCAAAATATTGACTCTTAGTTTTATTGCTGTTTTCTGTTATATTCAAATCTCTTTTGTTTATTTCTCCTCTGATCTTTATCATTTTCTTCCAATATAAGTATGAATTTATTTTGTCTTTTTTCTAGTTCTTTGAAATGTAATGTTAGGTTGTATATTTGAGATTGTTCTCTTTCTTCTCCTCCCTCTCTTCCTTCTTTGATGTAGGTGTATGTTGTTGTTGCTGTTGTTATTTTTGTTGTGGTTTTTTTTTTTTTTTTTGCTAAAACTTCCCTCTTAGAAATGCTCTCACACTGTACACCACAAGCTTTGGTACACTGTGTTGTGTTTCCATTGCTGTTTCTCTCAAGATTTTATTCATTTTTTATGCATCCTGGGGATCAAACCCAGAGCCTTGCACATGCTAGACACACATAGCTTTAACACAGGCACATACAGCTCCTCAAGATATTTTTACTTTCCCTTCTAACTTCTTCTGATCCACTGCTTTTTCAGGAATAATTTCCTCATATTTGTGAATTTTTCAAACTCACTCCTATTATTAATTTATAGGTTCATAATACTGTGGTTGGAAGGATAGTTGATATGACTTTAGTCTTAAATTTGTCAAGATTTATTTTGTGGCCTAATATATGATCTGTCCCTGAGAATATTGTATGTGCACTTGAGAAGAATGCATAGTCTACTGTTTTGGGATGAAATGCCCTGTATATCTGCTTTAGTTCATTTTGGTCTAAAGTGTAGTGCAAGTTCAGTGTTTTGTTATTGATCTGGATGATCTTTCCATTAAGAAGTGATCCCTTTATCATTATATAATAATCATGTTTTCTTGTATGCTATTTTACATAAAGTGTATTCTATCTAATGTAAGTGCAGCTATTTGTTATGGTTTGGAGATGAGGTATTCCACAAAAGCTCATGTATGAGACAACACATGAATGTTGTAAAATGAAATGATTGGATTGTGAAAAATATAGCCTAATCAGTGGATTCATCCATTTGATGAAGAAATAATTTGAAAGGACTACTGTACATGTTTGTAACTATAGGTATATAGGGTTTGGCTGGAGGAATTGGTTACTGGAGGCATGGCATAGGGGTTTATATTTGGCCCTGGCAACTTATCCCTGCTGTCTGTCTGCCCCTGTCCTCAATCTTTCTCTCCTTTCCAGCTGCCATGAACTTAATAGCTTTCCTCCACCATTCCTTTCCAACATGATGTTCTGCTTCACTCTCAGACTTAGAGCAATGGAGTCAGCCAACCATGGATTGAAAATTTGGAAACCATGAACCAAATAAACTATTTCTCCTCTAAATATTTCTTGCCAAGTATTTTAATTACAGTAATGAAAAGTTGACTAACACACTAGCCTTGCTCTCCTTTGGTTTCCATTTGCATGGAATATCTTCTTCCACCCTTTTATATATATATATATATCCAGCTTGCATTTTTTTAAAAAAATGATAACACTCTGTTGCATTTTCTGGATATATTGAATGAGTTAATGTTAACAGTATCTAACATCAGATGTCAGATAAACCCTCAGTAAGTAACAAGCTCCTACTCTTATTAGTATCCTTGCCAGTTTTAGTTCCTAGCAAATAAACTAAAAAAAAGACTTGGAAATGGAATAAAAAATATTTGATAAGAAGCAAACAAATGATGAAAATATTGAAGTTTAGAATTTGACCCTGAGAACACGTTAGATGACTATATTGCTATTCAGTCAAACAGTACTTACAGAGCATGTCCTATACTCAGCTCTGCATCAGGCAGTGTGGAAACAATAGATAATATGATATCATCACTATCACATACAACATAAAGGGACAAGAATTATAAGAATGGAAAGAAAAATATTAGCACAGCAATGAAGAATGATTGCAAAGTTGCTTCTAAATAAAACTATGAGCAAGAGGTGGTATCAAGAATAATGAACAAAGAAAATATCCAAAGAAATGGGCCTTTAAAACATAGCAGCAACATGAGCAAAGGTATGGATGCAGAAAAGAACAGGGTTTATAGATCAATTCATTCATTCACCAAAAACATATGAGCCAGGTATTGCATGAGTGCTAGAGACAAGGGAATGAGAGCACTCTCTGTATTTAAGTGTTTTACTATAAGTTAAGAGACTATAGACAAACAAATAAATGTCATAAATTATTAGGAAGATGATAAGAAGAATGGGCAATAAAGTGGGAGTATTCGGCTAATTCTGAGACTCTTTTAGGGATACACTACTTTTATTAAGTTATATTTCACAATAAGTTTACCAAAATATAATCTTTCATGAGTCTGGCATAAAGAGGATAATGTATCTACTTGTCATTACTTAATTCTCTTATTCTTGTGTAATTAGGACTCTTTAAAGGGGCATGTAAATTACTAAGGATTATTGCTTAATTCCACAGACAAGAATGTTGAGCTTTGATATTTATTTTCATTTTTTTCACAGTAGTCTACTTAGAAGTCAAACTTTCATGAAATCCTTTTTTGAACTTCAATATTAATTTTAAGAATTCATGTATTCAAATATTGCATAAGTCCAGCAGGGGAATGTTAACAATGCTTCTATTTATTCCTCCATCTGCCAGCATGATTCATAATTCACCTCTTCCCCTCCTTTGCTTGTGAAATCTATACCAAGAATATGCACTTGTGTTGATTATATAAGCCGTTCACTTCTGCCTAGTTATTGCAGAGTTGAACCATACACTATATATAAGAAATCCCCCATTGATTAACCAATCTATGAAATTACTCTGTTCCTGCTATAGCTTTATATAGTTCTGAGTGGGGGGTACACTGAAGGGCAGCTGGCAGTGTCTTAAAACATTCAAAGTCACAGCCACAAAATTCTATCCTAGTGGGTGGAGGCCAAAGATACCGCTGAACCTCCTAGGATGCACAAGACAGCCCCCAACAAGAATTAATCTACCCAAAATGTCAAAAGAGCCAAAGTTAAAAAGCCCTGCACTAGCCATTCCCCATTTTTCACAGAAAGTTGTTTTGCTAAGGAAAGAATTAAACACAAATCTGGGGACAGAATAGGAGCAGATGCAAAGGTAGCACCCTCGAAGATACAATAAGCCAGGTCAGGTGCTGTGGGATAATTAGGTGTTGCTTATAACAGATTTGTAAATGTTATTTTTCATTTATGACACAAGAGTGCAGACTTTCATATTTCATCACTTTGAAGATATACTTTTTTAAATTTGAGGATCCCAAATATTAACATCTCATAAGCAATGATACCTTACGAATAACTGTTAGCCAAGCTACAATTATGATGCAGTTAATATTAACTCTGTGCCATGACTGTGGCTGTAATTTCTGGTAATACGATGAAACAACTGACCACTGGATGTGCCATTTCATAAGCCACTTAAGGTCGTTTGAGGAAAGCACACAAGTCTTGATTGGTGTTTTTAAAGAAATTCTTTTGATGCTTGCTGGGGAGATTAAGTAAGCTGTACTACTATTACTGCAGCAGCAGCTTGAAAGAAACTCTTAGTGGTAATAGTTAATTACTCTTTTATCTATCACCTATAGTCTTATGGGATGGAATTGTATGAGATACACAGAACTCAATCACTCTGACATCAAAAATGAAATGCAAAAATAGAATGTAAACATGAATAAATGTTAAGGAACATTTTAAGCAAATGAATAAGAAAAAATTTCACTTAAAATTTTCTCTTTATGTAAGTACATAAGGGATATGTAATAAAAATGTTTAAAAAGTTTATTTATACAAGACCTTTTTCATATATATGAAATAAAAATTCTATTTGAAAAGTATTTATTTTCAGGTTCTTTCCCAGTGCAACATAAAATATCATATCTTTCAGATGATGACACCTTGGAGGCTTTGAAATGGTCATAAAAGCCACAGTCCTCCTCAGTGACTAGAATAAGTGAGGCCACCAAATTAATGGCCTCCACAATGGCCAGTACCAGCAAATCAGCAAACTTTCCCCTAATACATATTTAAAATTAGTTACCAAAAAATATCAATTACCATACTTAATAGAAAGCAACACCATAATTAATAATATAGTATTTTATGCAATTTTGGATTTTGACTACTTGCATTCATACATGTTTACAGTATTCTTCCATCTTTTCTTTGCTTAGTTAACATCTACTTGTCCTTCATTTCTCAGCTTTGATTCTGTTTCTTCTTTGCTACATATCCTTATTTCCCTAGATTTGGGCCATGAGTCTTTCACCCACAGCACCTTGGCAATGAAGCCTCCTATTACTCTGTACTGTAATAACCTCATTCCCTACTGAAGTCTTTACAGGAGCTCAGTCTTGATCACGGTTATTGTGCAGCATCTCTTACTGTGCCAGAACATACAGAATTAAATGCAACATGACTTCTTCATGAAGACTTGAAAAATACATCTCATGCTATTAGCAAAACAATCACATTCATTCTACCAGCAAATATTTACTATTCTGGGTATTGGAATTACAAAAGTAGACAAGGTAGGCAAACTCTGCCATCTCCGAACTAGCAGACTTTAAAAATTATACACAATAAAGTGCATTATATTAGCTGGTGGTGAGTGCTATGGAGTGGAAAGTAATGTGTGGTTGTTAATTTACATAGGGTGTTCATATTCAATGTTGAATATCATTCTAATAGAGTTCTGAAATGTGTGGAGAGATGAGTCACAGAGATATGTGAGGGAAGAGTACTCCAGGCACTGAAAAAGTAAACTGCAAATGTCCTGAGGCTAGAGAAAAATTTCTAGATTTTCTGATTGTGTAGCTGGAGCAGAATTTGTAAGGAGAAAAATGGAAGGAAAAGACATTAAAGAAGTAACCTGGTGTGTTAGTCAGCTTTTTTTGTCACTGTGACCAAGATACTGGACAATAACAATTTAGAGGAGAAAAGGGCTATTTTGGCTCATGTTTTCAGAGGTTCAGTCCATGGTTGACTGACTCCCTTGCTCTGGGTCCAAAATAAGAGAACAACATGATGGAGGAAGAAGTCATGGCTTATAGCTGTCAGGAAGCAGTGAAAAAGCAAGACAGTGGGGACAAAATGTAAACCCCAAAGGCACACCCTCAGTGACCTAGTTCCTTTAACCACACCCTACCATCCTACACCTATCACCCAAAACAGTAATCCTTTCAAATTATTAGTCCACCAAATGGATTAATGCACTGATTAAGTTACAGGTCTCATAATTTAATCGTGAACAGGGCATCTTATATCCTGCTCACATAAGAAATCACTGGGGACGTATCTCTTTGGGTGAATCTTTTATGCAATATTTGTTTCACCCATCAAATATTGACTTCTTGCCTTAATAAATACATTTATTTTGTTGCCTGGTCCTGAGGATCATGTCAAGTGGGATTCATTGAAATTAGAATGAAGCCTGATGAACTGTTTTTCAGAGTGCAATTGCTCAGATTGTTCCCTCAATCTAGAACCTGCTTTCCGCATCTGTGGCCCTCTCTCCTTTCACTGGAATCGGAAACATAGATTTTACTCAGTAATCATTCTGTCCTTTATAGAGTGGAAAGAGCACCAGAGTTGGAGTCATGTTGCCTAGGACTGAAGTTTTCAAGGCATAAATTTTTAATACACTGTGGCTTGTCACAGGTCAGTCAATCTTACTTTTCTAATTCCTAAAACAGATGACAGTGTCTACCCATCAGGAACTTTGTAAGAAGTAGGATTATTTGAATAAACAACTTAGAATGATACCTCATACGTAGCAAATGCTAAATAAATACGTTTTTATTTTATAAATTTATGTTTATAATATATGCTTGAGCATTTGATGAAATACCTTGATTACTAAAGTTCTCAGGAACTTTCCATAGTCAGATTCAGATGATAGTTATTTGTACTCACACCTGTTGTAACATTACAGTGGGTATTCCTCATGCTTAGAACTTAAAGCATGTAATTTTTTTTTACCTTTTGCAAACATTTTTTTTTCTAAGCAAACATTTTTTTTTTATTTTTGAGCAAACTTACAAGAAGCATGTAATTTTTATACCCAGTACCTCATACTGTTTCTGAAAAAAAAAAAAAAGAAGATACCCAATGAAAGTGTAGAGAGCATGAGCAACTGCATATGACAGATATTTACAAGTTGCTTTAAGCCATATAAGCACAGGTGTTCCTCTGCCATCTTTTCTTTATCCTGACAAAGCAAGTGGGACATGATGAGTTGCTTCACTTTCTCAAACCCATCAAGGTATCTCTGGTTAGATTTCCCAGAAAGTCAGTTTCTGACACACTTTCCCCTCTAACAAGCCTGTGTATTTTCCTATGCAGACGTTTTAGACATTCCTGATATCCTTATCTATTCTTCTTGCATGAAATCCATTAAGAGTCTCTAGTGGAAAACAAACGTGCGCTACTTCTAAGCAACATCTCATTGTCTGGGACTTGTACAAGGTAAAGTTTGAATTTAATGGGTTCCAGCAATTTGAATATAATGGGTCCTCAATAAATACTACTTGTTGTTTGAGTCCATCTCTTACTTAAAGCTATTGTTTTGTTTCTGTGCCTTGTACATTCTGCATTTGACATTTCAGATTACAATGTATTTTTAGAACAGTGCATCTTTGGAAAGCAAGATAGCTGGTTGACACATCAGGTTTTATGGGGCAAGTTATTTAACTAGTTCACTAGACTCTTCTTGAGTTGGCACTTTATCCTGAAGTTGCTTTGGGCACACATGTGTGCACATGCCCACTCTTACATAATCAAAGCAAGAAGATTTTGATGTTACAATGTCATGACAGTTTTTCACCTTTCAATTGTTTGGGACTGCTATGTTAATCTTTGTGCAACTGTGAAGTAAATGATCAAGATAATGAATATGCAAGAAAATAGAATGAAATTCCCAGGTACAATACATTGCACTTTACAAATCACAGTTTGCCAAGGAAACTTGAAATGAAAAATCTTTTTTTATATTATTATTTTTTATTCATTAAATGTGGATTTACAATAAGGAGGGAATCATTATCAAACAATCAAGAACAAATGTATAATCATAGAGCAAGCCAAGGCTGATGCCATTCCATGGTTTTCCCCCTTGGATTCCCCATGGTTCCATGTTCCCCCTATTAAACCCCCATGTTAAATGGACTTTTCATGGAAGTCAAAGGTTTCCCTGAGTTAATTCCCCCGTACTCCCTCCCTCCAGTCTCCTTGATATCCTTCCTATTCCCTGGCCCCTCGCTAGCCCCCTCCCTACGTCTCCCAGCATCGTAGGCAAGGTTCCCCATGATAGTGTAAAAATTCATACATGCTGAGGTTATCATTAGCTTAGCCATCTATCATACTGTTTCCAGTTGTATTCTAGCTTCCACAAATGGGAGAAAACATTCGGCCCTTGTGTCTCTGAGTTTGGGATATTTCACTTAGCATAATTTTTTCCATCTCCATCCATTTGCCTGCAAATGCCATAATATCATTTTCTCTAATAGCTGAGTAGTATTCCATTGGAAATGAAAAATCTTAAGTGAGTAAAGAGTGCCACATTGTGGTTAAAGTAGCTAATTTCATATGAATTTTTATTTAGGGATTTTGTTTTTGAAAATTCAAATATGGTTAATTTGTAACTAGCAGTTTCTCCCATATATTGCATATTAAAATAAACTTCAAAAATCTGTCATTTGGGACTGGAGTGGTGGCTCAGTGGTTACGGCACTTGCCTGGCATACGTGAGTATGTGGGTTCAAACCCCAGCACCACATACACAACAAAGTATCAGAGCAATGAAAGCCACATGAAAAACTAAATAAAGTTGATTCTGTCTCTCTCTCTCTCTCTCTCTCTCTCTCATTTTGCCCTTCTCTCTTTAAAAAAAATCTATTAATTGTTCAGCCTAAAAGTTTCCTGAAAATAGACAAACAAGGTAGTCAAGGCTGTGTTATTAATAATAGGAAATAGAGCAAAACCAATTGTAGAAATGAAGAAACTGAAGTTGAGAGAGTATAAAAAATGTACTTAAAGTCACACAGTTAATAAATGGGTGAGCAATATTAAAATTTATTTTAATTTTATTTTAGGCCTCATGCATTTTACAACCTGTAATCAAAGCTAACCTAAAAGATATTCTCCACTTTGAATGATCAATGGTTCACAGGTCTACAGGATCAATCATTTTACACACACACACACACACACATTTTTGAGAGATCATATTAAGACCTGTCAGAGGATTTAATAATTTTTTAAAATATAACAATCTTGACAAATAAATAGGGATTAATATCCTTACTTTTCAAAAAAGAAAAATGAAACTCAAAGTAGCTGGATGCTAAAGTTTATGTGGCACTTAAATGACAGAAATGACTAAACTCATTAGCTTTTGGCTCCTTTTTGGTACACTTGGTGACTGTGAGAACTTGTGGAAGCAGGGCTCAGTTGAGCAGGACTGCAAACTAAACTATCGTGTGATTGGTTGTACGCTTTTAAGCAAATCACTTAAATTCATGAGTTTCTAGTCCCTTTTTTACAAAAGACAAAATGATATTTGCCTTCCTTGCCTTTGGAGGCTGTTGTATCAATCAAATAAAATATAACACATAAAAAGCTTTTACAGACTATGCAATACTATGTGTTGATTATTTTCATGAATTGTTTGATACAACACACAATATGAAACACCACAATATGAAAGTACTTTGATAATATAGTAAGGCATAATAATAAAAAAATACAATAAGCACCATAACTATAACCTAAACTAAAATGCCTAGTTAAATTATTTATTCAAAATTAGGATTTTGAGCCAAACTTGGTGGTGTATGCCTATAATCCTTACTACTCAGGAGGCTGAAACAGTAGGATCTCCAACTGGAGGCTAACCACAGCCACTTAGTGAAACCCTGTCTAAAGAACTTGAAAAGAGCTAGAGATGTAGCTCAGTGGTACAGTACCCTGGATTCAATCGCCAGTACCAATACTACAGTCTGAAAGAGACATAATCATCAGTGCATACTAGTATGAATTTCACTTTGGGAGGCAACTTATATGGCTTAGTGAAGATTCTCCAGTATATATAATATATGTATTATATGCAGTAAAATAAAATGTGGTATTGGGAGGTGTTTTTAAAATATAATTCTACATTCACTTCTGATATTGGAGAAATCTTCCAAAAATCCCAAATGTTCTACATAATTGAAATCAAGATATCTCACTTCCCATAAGAGCTAACACTATAACAGCCTAGATTAGTTTGCTTTTAAAAATTGATTAGAAGAAATCTACTTCCTTGAGAAATGGGTGACCTCATTAGTTTCAATAAAGGTTCTTAAAACTATCATCAAGGATTGTGTTTGTACACATTTTTCAGACCCTCTTCAAATTCCATGAATCATAGAATTGGTTTTATTTATATCATTAGTTATTTATCATCAAATGACTTCTAGAAAGTTCTGAAGATTCTTTATATCTTTTAATGCTACATTATTGTCATAAAACTATATAACAACTTTAAAGAGGTTTTCCATATTCACAAAAGGTGTATGTAATTAACTCAAGGTGTTTAAAACTCTAAGTTTTGTTTCAGCACCTGCATCTGCACAGGTATGGACAACAATAGAGAGGCATGGAGAGAATAAAGATGACCATTTTATTTGGTGGAATTTTAGTCAGTCAAAAGAGCCACAGTTTTGCACATATTTAGATAAATTCAGGGTTTATTCAACAGCAGTCATTGGTTTCCTGTCCCTGTATGTAACAGACTGCAGAGCTCGGGGAGGCTGGGAGACATAAATAACCATACCATTGGATGGTGGGATAAAGCTATAATAAGATACACACAGGAAGTGCAGAGATGCAGTCAAGAACCTCAGAGAGATGGCCATCTGTCCCTTTGGGATGGAGGGACCATGAAAAGCAGCTGAGCAGATTAACTCCTGGAAAACTAGGATTTTGAAGAAATTCCAGACCCAGATTGAAAAAAAATATTACAGCTTGGAAGGTGATGTGGTTTAATGTGTTGGGTATGTTGTTAACTTGCAGGTTTTTGTTATCCTTTTCTCATTACTCCATTTTGTTCCTCTTTATCTTTAAAATATTTGGGGGCAGAAAAAAATGTCCTCTTTCAAATTGTGTGTTAGTTACATTGTTATAAGACAATAGTTAATCTCTTTTTTAAAAAACATTTATTATATTTTTGTAATATAACTTCATAATATTATAGGTTTTATTCCTAAGTGTCCTGAACTTTCTCCCGTTGGAGAACCCTTGCCTTATATATCTTAGGACAAACTCAAAAAGTGTGGATGTAAAGTAATTTCTGGAAGAATGCTCCCATCTAGTGGTCAAATTGAGAAATTTACTTACACGTATTCATTTTATTTTTAAAAATGTATCAACTCGAATTTTGTACACTAAAAAATATTTTTCTATTCACTAATAATAATTTCTTACTTTCATTAAGCTGTTGTGGCTCCAACAATTTAGTCATCCATAAAGTTTCTCAATTCTCCAAAGGGTAATTTCTCTAAAGAAAATAAGACTCCCCAAATGCTTCATATTTATTAAAACTTTTATAAATACCCTGTCTTGGTCTGGAGCTGTGGCTCAGTGTTTACACACTTGCCTGCTATGCACAAGGACATGGGTTCAAATCCCAACACCACATACACAAGTAAGTGTTGGAGCAATGAGGGCCATGTGAAAAACTAAATAAAATTTATTCCCTCTCTCTTTCTCCCTTTCTCTCTCTCTCTCTCTCTATCTATATCTATCTTTCTTTCTCTCTCTGTCTCTCTCCCCTTCTGTTTAAAATAAATAAATAAATACCCTATCTCAGTTGATACTGATAGTTGTTGCATGGGCCTGTGTAAAAAATGCATGTATGTTTTTGTGTGGAAAAATTGGAATTCTTCTGCTTGGTGGTAGGAAGCTAAAAATGATACAAATGCTGTAAATAAAAAACAGTATGATGGTTCCTAAAGAAATTCGTCATAAAATTATCACATGATCCAGTAATTTCACTTCTAAGTATATACCCCCAAATTGAAATTAGAGTCTCAAAGAGTTGTTTATAAATCCATGATCATAGTAATATTATTCATCAGGACCAAAAGGTGGAACATAGCCCAACAAACAGGTAATTAAATGTAGCATATGCCTACAATGGAACATTATTTAGCTTAAAAAGAAAGGAAATTCTATCACATGCTACACCATGGATGAACCTGGAAAACATGCTACGTGAAATAAGCCAATCACAGAAGAATGAGCATTGTATGATTTCTCTTCTTGCGGTACCTACAGTAGTCAACATCAGAGAGGAAGGATTTCTTCATAGAAGGTGACAGATTGATTGCTAAGGTCCACAAAGATGTAGGAATGGGAAGTTGTTGCTGACTGCGTATACAGTCTTAGTTTTGCAAGATGGAAGAAGTTCTGGAGATGGGTGGCAAAACAACATGAATACACTTTACGCTGCTTAAATTGTACATGTGGAAATGGCTAAGATGATAAATTTTAAGTTATGTATTTTTCTCACAATTTCTTAAAGTAACCTTAGTTGCACATTGGCTGCCAAAGTGAGGTGTGGAAAAACATCCAAGGAAGTACCCCATTACTGGCATTTCTGGGGAGCCTATTCCTTAATCCCTAGATGGTAACAAACACAGTTGGTGTTTATTTGGAAATTTGTACTTGGCAAATGGAGAAATCCTAAGTCTCCCTTCCTCCATGTTTCTCTGAGGGAACTTCATTGAAATGCTGTTGAGAAGTTCCAAATTCTTTGCAATCAGTTACAGTTCTTTTTTTTTCCCCCCAAAAGTCAAGGACACTTTCCATCATAATAATATAGGACTTTTAGCCAAATTTAGGTGACTGGATATTCAGAAGATGTCCTTACCCATTTAACCTTCCACTGAGTAGTATAGGGACCAAGTTCCCCAGGGACCTAATTGGGACAATATTAACAAGGTGCTCTTGTTGCTAGCCCACAAAGTCAGCCTTCATTCTAAAAAGGAGGTCAGCTGGAGTGGCAAGAGGTAGGATGCTTTGTGATTGATGTAGGGAAACCTAAATGCGATCTTCAGCAAGAGATACTAAAGTTTATTCATTAAGAGAATAGAAAGACACAAAACCTAACACTTCATCTCAAGGCCCTAGAAAAAGAAGAACAAACCTACACCAAACTCAGTAGAAGACAAGAAATAATTAAAATCAGATCTGAAATCAGTGATATTGAAATCAAAAAAACAATACAAAAATAAATGAAACAAAAACTTGATTTTTTGAAAGGATAAACAAATCAATAAACCATTAGCCACACTAATGAAAAGAAACAGAAAAATCTCATATTATTAAAATCTGGTATGAAGAAGGAAACATTCCAGCAGACACTTCTGAAATTCAAAGGATCATCAGAAACTAGTTTGAAAATTTATACTCCAAAAAGCTACAAAACCTTGAAGATATAGACAATTTCCTAGAGATGTACCAACCACACAAATTAATCCAGAAAGAAATAGAAAACTTAAACAGATCAATTTCTAGTAATGAAATTGAAGCAGCCATCAAGTCTTCCAACAAAGAAAAGCTAGGACTGGATGGATTCTCAGCTGAGTTCTACTAGACCTTTAAAGAAAAGCTAATACTAATCCTTCTCAAATTATTCCCTGAAATAGAAAAAGAAAGAACTCTGCCAAACTCTTGCTATGAAGCCAGAATCATCCTGATACCAAAACCCAATAAAGATTAATCAAGAAGGAGCTGTAACAGTGGCTCAGCGGTTACGGCGCTTGCCTGGCATGTGTAAGTACACGAGTTGAACCCCAGCACCACATTCACAGCGAAGTCTCCGAGTAACAAAAGCCATGTGAAAAACTAAATAAAATTGATTCTCTTTCTCTCTCACTGTCCTTCTCTCCTTAAAAAAAAAAAAGATTAATCAAGAAAAGAAAACTTCAGACCAATATCTGTGATGAACATAGATACAAATATCCTTAATAAAATAGTGGCAAACCACATGCAAAAACTATATTAAAAAGTAAGGAAGAAGTACACAGAGACTTGTCTTGATTCTACACAAGGAAACCAAATTCAAAGATCCAGAAGAAGCTTTTCACAGATGAAGAATCAAACCCACAACTGCCCTAGCAAGGAACCCATGGCCAGGAAATGGAATGAATATCTAAGACAAAATATCAATGATCTGATAATGAAAAGGAACAATGAACTAAAAGAAGAGATAATGAAGGGAATAAATGAGAAAACTCAAGAGCTGAGAAACTCTGTCATTAAAGAAATAGACATACTCAAAAAGGAAGTAACAGAGCTAAAATCTGCAGTCAATGACATGAGAGGGACCATGGAAGAATTTAATAATAGACTAACATCTGTAGAAAATAGAACCTCTGCTATAGAAGAAAGAACTTCTGACAATGACGACAGGCTGACCAAACTTGAGCATACTGATGACAAAAAAAGAAAAACAACTAAAAGAACATGATCAGAATATTTTAAATGTCTGGGATGAAATGAGATGAAACAATTTAAGAGTAATTGGGATTCAAGAAGAAATTGAAACACCATGCAGGAATGGTATAAGGAACATCCTCAAGCAAACTGTAAAAGAAAACTTTTCTCATATAAAAATAGAATCAGATATGCTCATCCAGGAAGGTTACAGGACACCCAATAGGCCTAATCAAAGGGGAAACTTACCAAGACACATCTTCTCAATAACCAACCAAGGCAGCCACAGATCTTGCTAATAATATGCTAGGACTATGAACCAAATATACACTTCTATCATAACACTGAATGTGAATGGTTTAAATGCACCACTCAAGAGACACAGATTAGCAGACTGGATCAAAAAACAAAATCCAACAATATGCTGCTTATAAGAAACTCACCTAACAATCAATGACATTCACAGATTAAGGGTGAAAGGATGGAAAAAATCTACTATGCATATAGCCCAAGAAAGCAAGCCAGTGTCGAAATACTTATATCCAAAAAAGTAGATTTCAAACATAAATTAATCAGAAGAGATAAAGAAAGCAACTACTTAGTAGTAAATGGAATCCTACAACAGGAAGAAATAATGATAGTAAATATTTACTCTCCAAATTAACAGTGTTTCCAACTATGTGAATAAATTACTTCATGACATAAAGCCACTTGTGGACCTCAGCACAATAGTACTGGGAGACTTCAATATTCCTCTGTCACCAATAGACAGATCATTAAAACAAAAATGTCAATAAAGAAATCTCCAGCCTAAATAACTACATAAATAAAATGGACTTAACAGACATATGTAGAATATTTCACCCCAAATTAGCAGAATACAGCTTCTCAGCAGCACATTGATCATTTTCCAAAATAGATCATATCCTTTTTCATATTCTCAGCAAATATAAAAAAGTAGATATTATTCCGAGTATCCTATCAGACCATAAGGCCATGACCCTAGCAATCAACAGTTAAAATCATAAAAGAAAACACACATACTCATGGAGATTGACTAATACCCTATTAAGTGAAAAATGGACCCAAGCAGACATGAGAACTAAAATCAAAAAATTCTTGGAAGAGAATGAAAATGAAGACACAACATATCAAAACCTCTGGGAACAACATGAAAGGATTCCTAAGGGGAAAATTTATAGCACTGAGTGCCCACATTAAAAATGAAAAGAAATCCCAAATAACTAAGCTTATGCTCCATCTCAAAGCCCTTCAAAAGATAGAAAAATCTAACCTCATAGCCAGCAGAAAACAGGAAATAATCAAGATCAGAGCTGAAATAAATGAAATTATTTAATAAATTATTTAATAAAAAGAATTAATGAAACATACCCAACTGTCAGAGTAATGAAAGCCATGTGAAAAACACAAAAAAAATGATTTTGTCTCTCTCTCTCTTTCTCTCTCACTGTCCTTCTCTCTTTAAAAAAAAAAAACAATTGATGAAACAAAGAGCTGATACTTTGAAAAAATAAATAAGATAGATAAACCCCTAGACAATCTCACTAAAAGAAGGAGAGAAATGAAGCAAATCAATAAAATCTCCAACGAAAAGGGAGAGATCACCGCTGACCCCATGGAAATCCAACAAATTATAAGATCATATTTCAAAAAATCTATGCCCCTCCAAATTAGATAATATGGAATAAATGGACAAATTTCTAGACACATACAACATCCCTAAATTGACACAAGTTGATACTGAATTTCTAAACAACCCAATAACAGGCACTGAAATCCACACAACGATGAAAAGTCTACCAAAGAAGAAAAGCTCAGGACCTGATATCTTCCCCATTGATTTTTACCACATTTTTGAGGAGGAACTAACACCTCTCCTTGCTAAATTAGTCCAAGAAATTGGAAAGGAGGGAACTCTCCCAAATACTTTTTATGAAGCAACTATAATTCTGATACCAAAACCCAACAAGGACACATCAAAAAAAGAAAACTATAGACAAATATCCTTGAGGAACCTGGATGCAAAAATCCTTAATAAAAGTTCTAGCAAACCATATTCAAAAACTTATCAAGAAGATAATTCATCATGATCAAGTGGGCTTCACCCACGTATGCAGGGTTGGTTCAACATATGCAAAAAAAAAGTTAACATAATTCATCACTTAAACAGAATTAAGAACAAAAACCATACTATCATCTCAATGGATGCAGGAAAGGCCTTTGATAAAATTCAGCACCCTTTTATGCTCAAAACTCTACAGAAGATAGGGAACAAAGAAACTTTTCTAAACTATGTAAAGGCTATATATGCTAAACCTTCAGCTAGTATAATACTAAACAGAGAAAAGCTGAAAGCATTTCAATTAAACTCAGGAAAACGACAAGGCTTTCCTATCTTATCACTTTTATTCAATATTGTTCTTGAGACCCTAGCTAGAGCAATAAAGAGAAGGAAATCAAAGGGATAATAATAGGAAGAGAGGAAGTCAAACTCTCCCTTTTTGCTGACAATATGATCCTGTATCTGGAAGATCCAAAAAACTCCACCAGAAAACTGCTTGAACTTATAAACAGATTTAGCAAAGTGGCAGTCTACAAGATCAATACCCATAAATCAATAGCTTTCCTATACACTAACAATAATAGGGAAGAAAAAGAAATTAGGAAATTGGTCCCATTCTCAATTTTAAAAATTTATTTATTAGATGTATATAGAGATACAATTGAGGGGGAAACATTATCAAACATTCAAGAACCATTGTATATATACTTAGTTATCCAGGGCTAATGCCATATCATGGATGCCCAGCTTGGGTTCCCTCTGTTGCTGTTTCCCCCAGAAGAACTCCTGAGTTAAATGGATATCTCATGGAGGGCAGAGATCTCCTTCTGATATGGTTCCGCCATTTTCCCATTCTCCAGTCTCCTAGGAGTTCTTCCTACACCCTCCCTACACCTCCAAGTATCCTAGGGAGTCATCTCCCTGTTGTGTTGAGAATCATACAATTTGAAGTTATTATTAGCTTAGCTGTATAACATACTGCTTCCCCATGTATTCTAGCTTCCACAGATGAGAGATACCATTCGGCCCTTGAGTCTCTGAGATTGGGATACTTCACTTTGCATAAGTCTTTCCATCTACATCCATTTGGCTGCAAAAGCCATAATATCATCTTCTCTAATGGCCGAGTAGTATTCCATTGTATATATGTACCAAAGTTTTTGTATCCACTCCTCGAGTGAGGGGCATCTGGGTTGGTTCCATAGTCTAGCTATAGTAAATTGAGCTGCTATAAACATTGAGGAAGCCATATCACTATAATATGCTGATTCTAATTCTTTTGGGAAAATATCCAAGAGTGGGATAGCTGGATCATAAGGTGGTTCCATCCTTAATTTTTTGAGGATTCTCCACACTGCTTTCCATAGTGGCTGAACCAGTTTGCAGTCCCACCAGCAGTGTAATGGTGTTCCTC